>JARQWZ010004116.1:27500-82500 GCA_033150135.1 Gobio occitaniae | reverse complement strand
CATCTGTCTATCTATTCATCTGTCCGTCTGTTCATCTGTCTGTCTGTCTATCTGTTCATCTGTCTGTCTGTCTATCTGTTCATCTGTTCATCTGTCTATCTATTCATCTGTCCGTCTGTTCATCTGTCTGTCTGTCTATCTGTTCATCTGTTCATCTGTCTATCTGTCCGTCTGTCTGTATATCTATCTGTCTATCTGTTCATCTGTCTATCTATTCATCTGTCTATCTATTCATCTGTCCGTCGGTCTATCTGTTCATCTGTCTGTCTGTCTACCTATTCATCTGTTCATCTGTCTATCTATTCATCTGTCCGTCTGTCTATCTGTTCATCTGTCTGTCTGTCTACCTATTCATCTGTTCATCTGTCTATCTATTCATCTGTCCGTCTGTTCATCTGTCCGTCTGTCTGTCTATCTATCTGTCCGTCTGTTCATCTGTCCGTCTGTCTGTCTATCTATCTGTCCGTCTGTTCATCTGTCCGTCTGTTCATCTGTCCGTCTGTTCATCTGTCTATCTGTTCATCTGTCTATCTGTCCGTCTGTTCATCTGTCCGTCTGTTCATCTGTCCGTCTGTTCATCTGTCTATCTGTTCATCTGTCTATCTATCTGTCTGTTCATCTGTCCGTCTGTTCATCTGTCTATCTGTCCGTCTGTTCATCTGTCCGTCTGTTCATCTGTCTATCTGTTCATCTGTCTATCTATCTGTCTGTTCATCTGTCCGTCTGTTCATCTGTCTGTCTGTCTATCTGTTCATCTGTTCATCTGTCTATCTATTCATCTGTCCGTCTGTCTATCTGTTCATCTGTCTGTCTGTCTATCTGTTCATCTGTTCATCTGTCTATCTATTCATCTGTCCGTCTGTTCATCTGTCTGTCTGTCTATCTGTTCATCTGTTCATCTGTCTATCTGTCCGTCTGTCTGTATATCTATCTGTCTATCTGTTCATCTGTCTATCTATTCATCTGTCTATCTATTCATCTGTCCGTCTGTCTATCTGTTCATCTGTCTGTCTGTCTACCTATTCATCTGTTCATCTGTCTATCTATTCATCTGTCCGTCTGTCTATCTGTTCATCTGTCTGTCTGTCTACCTATTCATCTGTTCATCTGTCTATCTATTCATCTGTCCGTCTGTTCATCTGTCCGTCTGTCTGTCTATCTATCTGTCCGTCTGTTCATCTGTCCGTCTGTCTGTCTATCTATCTGTCCGTCTGTTCATCTGTCCGTCTGTTCATCTGTCCGTCTGTCTGTATATCTATCTGTCTATCTGTTCATCTGTCTATCTGTTCATCTGTCCATCTGTCTGTATATCTATCTGTCTATCTGTTCATCTATTCATCTGTCTATCTGTTCATCTGTCCATCTGTCTGTATATCTATCTGTCTATCTGTTCATCTGTCCGTCTGTTCATCTGTCCGTCTGTTCATCTGTCCGTCTGTTCATCTGTCTATCTGTTCATCTGTCCGTCTGTCTGTATATCTATCTGTCTATCTATTCATCTGTCTATCTGTTCATCTGTCCGTCTGTTCATCTGTCCGTCTGTCTGTATATCTATCTGTCTATCTGTTCATCTGTCTATCTGTTCATCTGTCCATCTGTCTGTATATCTATCTGTCTATCTGTTCATCTGTCTATCTGTTCATCTGTCCATCTGTCTGTATATCTATCTGTCTATCTGTTCATCTATTCATCTGTCTATCTGTTCATCTGTCCGTCTGTCTGTATATCTATCTGTCTATCTGTTCATCTGTCTATCTGTTCATCTGTCCATCTGTCTGTATATCTATCTGTCTATCTGTTCATCTGTCTATCTGTTCATCTGTCTATCTGTCTGTATATCTATCTGTCTATCTGTTCATCTATTCATCTGTCTATCTGTCTATCTGTTCATCTGTCTGTCTGTCTGTTCATCTGTTCATCTGTCTGTCTGTCTGTCTGTTCATCCATCCGTTTGTCTGTCTATCTGTTTATCTGTTCATCTGTCTGTCTGTTGATCTGTCTGTCTGTTGATCTGTCTGTCTGTTGATCTGTCTGTTCATCTGTCTGTCTGTCTGTCTGTCTGTCTGTTCATCTGTCTGTCTTTCTGTCTGTTCATCTGTCTGTCTTTCTGTCTGTTCATCTGTCTGTCTGTCTGTCTGTTCATCCATCCGTTTGTCTGTCTATCTGTCTATCTGTTGATCTGTCTGTCTGTTGATCTGTCTGTCTGTTGATCTGTCTGTCTGTTGATCTGTCTGTCTGTTGATCTGTCTGTCTGTTGATCTGTCTGTCTGTTGATCTGTCTGCTGTATCAGTGCTGTAATGAGGCTAATGCTCTTTCTGCTGAGGGTCAGATGTGTCCGTCCAGGCTTTAATCGTATCTGTTCTAAAGTGCTTCACTAAAGGCTTCAGCTGATAGAGCGGCTCCTGTGTTCCTCTGATAATCAATACACCCCAGCTGAGCTGCTGCTAATGTGTGTGTGTGTGTGTGTGTGTGGGACGGGGCATATATGAAAATATGAGCATCATTCCCTGCCCTGAACGCTGCTATACTTACATGAGTTATATTGAGTTATATTGCACTGTGACTTTATGTTGTAATATTATTCGGTGCTGTAATGCAATAACAAAAGAGTAAAGTATTTATTTCACTGATTGATTCTTTGGTTTGATCCTAATTAAAGCTTGACCATATATAATGCAATGTGTGTTTCATCCCCTGACACCGTCACAACACAAACACAGTAATTTAGGTCATTTTAGGGTCATTTGTGTGATATGCAAAAATAAACACACACACACACTCGAGTATTTTAGGGCTTGACCAAAGGCCATAACACTGGGGTCAGGGGTTTCTATGGAAACGGTGATGATGTGATTTGGACAAAGACCTTTCACGGTCCATTCACTCTCTCTCTCTCTCTCTCTCTCTCTCTCTCTCTCTCTCTCCGTCTCTCGCCCTCGGTGTAAGTGAATTATTGAAGTAAACGCATGAGCGGCGGAACAGGCACACACACACACACACACACACACACACACACACACACACACAGTGAAGGGAAAGGACAGAGCGGACACTGAGGGATATCATGACGGACAGAAGGACGACAGGCGTACAAGAATGTGAGACTTTGTATTTGGATATATTTGTGTGCGACTGTGTGTTGAGTTATGTGAGGGTGTGTGATAGTTAACCATCCTAAATCCACCCCATAATCACAGCCAAACTAATGAGCTGTTCTCCCATGGGCAGAAAGAGACGGATACAGCTGTGATTGGAGGATCTAGCTGTGGATTAATGAAGTATTGGCGTTGTGAGTTTGTGTGTGAGTGTTGATCGGTCTCATTATGGGGGATTGTAAGTGCATGAATGCTGTTAGTGTGGATGCAGAAACAGGACAGAGTCGCTACGAAAGCTCATGTGTGAACGGCTGGGGTCGCTTTACACACTCTGTCCTCTAATAGATCACTGAAATGTTTGAAAGATGTGAGTCGAAAGGTACACTCTAAAAAATGCTGGGTTAAAAACAACCCAAGTTGGGTTAAAAATGGACTAACCCAGCAATTGGGTCATTTTAAGCAAACATTTAACCCAACCACTGGGTTAAAACAACACAAGTTGGGTTGAAAATGGACTAACCCAGCAATTGGGTTGTTTTAACCCAGCGATTGGGTTGTTTTAAGCAAACATTTAACCCAACCACTGGGTTAAAACAACACAAGTTGGGTTGAAAATGGACTAACCCAGCAATTGGGTTGTTTTAACCCAGTGATTGGGTTGTTTTAAGCAAACATTTAACCCAACCACTGGGTTAAAACAACACAAGTTGGGTTGAAAATGGACTAACCCAGCAATTGGGTTGTTTTAACCCAGTGATTGGGTTGTTTTAAGCAAACATTTAACCCGACCGCTGGGTTAAAACCACCCAAGTTGGGTTGAAAATGGACTAACCCATCAATTGGGTTGTTTTAACCCAGTGATTGGGTTGTTTTAAGCAAACATTTAACCCAACCACTGGGTTAAAACAACCCAAGTTGGGTTGAAAATGGACTAACCCAGCAATTGGGTTGTTTTAACCCAGCGATTGGGTTATTTTAAGCAAACATTTAACCCAACCACTGGGTTAAAACAACCCAAGTTGGGTTGAAAATGGACTAACCCAGCAATTGGGTAGTTTTAACCCAGCGATTGGGTTGTTTTAAGCAAACATTTAACCCAATCGCTTGGTTAAAACAACCCAAGTTGGGTTGAAAATGGACTAACCCAGCAATTGGGTTGTTTTAAACCCAGCGATTGGGTTGTTTTATGCAAACATTTAACCCAACCACTGGGTTAAAACAACACAAGTTGGGTTGAAAATGGACTAACCCAGCAATTGGGTTGTTTTAACCCAGTGATTGGGTTGTTTTAAGCAAACATTTAACCCAACCACTGGGTTAAAACAACACAAGTTGGGTTGAAAATGGACTAACCCAGCAATTGGGTTGTTTTAACCCAGTGATTGGGTTGTTTTAAGCAAACATTTAACCCGACCGCTGGGTTAAAACCACCCAAGTTGGGTTGAAAATGGACTAACCCATCAATTGGGTTGTTTTAACCCAGTGATTGGGTTGTTTTAAGCAAACATTTAACCCAACCACTGGGTTAAAACAACCCAAGTTGGGTTGAAAATGGACTAACCCAGCAATTGGGTTGTTTTAACCCAGCGATTGGGTTATTTTAAGCAAACATTCAACCCAACCACTGGGTTAAAACAACCCAAGTTGGGTTGAAAATGGACTTACCCAGCAATTGGAAAACAAGTCCATTTTCAACCCAACTTGGGCTGTTTTTTGCCCAGCATTATTTAGAGTGTAAAGCTTTCTGATCAGTATTGTGGGCATTATAGAGTTGCTTGGTTTCTGTACCATGTGCAGATTATCCTGCTATGTGTGTGTGTGTGTGTGTGTGTGTGGAAGGTCACTGTGATACACAGCGTGGTCGAGATAAGAGCTCACATGAGTGTTCTCTAATGCCAGGACAGATAACAGCATCACCATCACCATGACCAATGCGGCGTCTCAGTTCACAGACTTATGCTTGTGTCTTTGTGAAGAAAAGTGTGGGACAAGCTACTTCATCACAACTGCGCCATTGTCACAATATTCTACACACGGTCAAGAACGCCATATTTCAGGTCTAAATAAATACATTAAAAATAGGGCTTTTTACACATTTGTCACAATGCAAATTCTCATTACTGTAATGTGAAAATCTATATACAGTATATTGCCAAAAGTACAGTGATCGGTGGACACCTGTAAATAAGTCCAAATATTATCCTAAATATTCCACGCTCAACTGTTAGTGGGATTATAACAAAGTGGAAGCGATTGGGAACAACAGCAACTCAGCCAATCAAAGAGCGGGGTCAGCGCATGCTGAGGGTCACAGAGAGCGGGGTCAGCGCATGCTGAGGGTCACAGAGCGGGGTCAGCACATGCTGAGGGTCACAGAGAGTGGGGTCAGCGCATGCTGAGGGTCACAGAGCGGGGTCAGCACATGCTGAGGGTCACAGAGCGGGGTCAGCGCATGCTGAGGGTCACAGAGCGAGGTCAGCGCATGCTGAGGGTCACAGAGCGGGGTCAGCGCATGCTGAGGGTCACAGAGCGGGATCAGTGCATGCTGAGGGTCACAGAGCGGGGTCAGCACATGCTGAGGGTCACTGAGCGGGGTCAGCACATGCTGAGGGTCACAGAGCGGGGTCAGCGCATGCTGAGGGTCACAGAGCGAGGTCAGTGCATTCTGAGGGTCACAGAGCGGGGTCAGCACATGCTGAGGGTCACAGAGCGGGGTCAGCGCATGCTGAGGGTCACTGAGCGGGGTCAGCGCATGCTGAGGGTCACAGAGCGGGGTCAGCGCATGCTGAGGGTCACAGAGAGCGGGGTCAGCGCATGCTGAGGGTCACAGAGCGGGGTCAGCACATGCTGAGGGTCACAGAGAGTGGGGTCAGCGCATGCTGAGGGTCACAGAGCGGGGTCAGCACATGCTGAGGGTCACAGAGCGGGGTCAGCGCATGCTGAGGGTCACAGAGCGAGGTCAGCGCATGCTGAGGGTCACAGAGCGGGGTCAGCGCATGCTGAGGGTCACAGAGCGGGATCAGTGCATGCTGAGGGTCACAGAGCGGGGTCAGCACATGCTGAGGGTCACTGAGCGGGGTCAGCACATGCTGAGGGTCACAGAGCGGGGTCAGCGCATGCTGAGGGTCACAGAGCGAGGTCAGTGCATTCTGAGGGTCACAGAGCGGGGTCAGCACATGCTGAGGGTCACAGAGCGGGGTCAGCGCATGCTGAGGGTCACTGAGCGGGGTCAGCGCATGCTGAGGGTCACAGAGCGGGGTCAGCGCATGCTGAGGGTCACAGAGCGAGGTCAGTGCATTCTGAGGGTCACAGAGCGGGGTCAGCACATGCTGAGGGTCACAGAGCGGGGTCAGCGCATGCTGAGGGTCACTGAGCGGGGTCAGCGCATGCTGAGGGTCACAGAGCGGGGTCAGCGCATGCTGAGGGTCACAGAGCGGGGTCAGCGCATGCTGAGGGTCACTGAGCGGGGTCAGCGCATGCTGAGGGTCACAGAGCGGGGTCAGCGCATGCTGAGGGTCACAGAGCGAGGTCAGTGCATTCTGAGGGTCACTGAGCGGGGTCAGCGCATGCTGAGGGTCACAGAGAGGGGTCAGTGCATGCTGAGGGTCACAGAGCGGGGTCAGCGCATGCTGAGGGTCACTGAGCGGGGTCAGCGCATGCTGAGGGTCACAGAGAGGGGTCAGTGCATGCTGAGGGTCACAGAGCGGGGTCAGCGCATGCTGAGGGTCACAGAGCGGGGTCAGCGCATGCTGAGGGTCACAGAGCGGGGTCAGCGCATGCTGAGGGTCACTGAGCGGGGTCAGCGCATGCTGAGGGTCACTGACCGGGGTCAGCGCATGCTGAGGGTCACAGAGCGAGGTCACTGCATTCTGAGGGTCACAGAGCGGGGTCAGCACATGCTGAGGGTCACAGAGCGGGGTCAGCGCATGCTGAGGGTCACAGAGCGGAGTCATTACATGCTGAGGGTCACAGAGCGGGGTCAGCACATGCTGAGGGTCACAGAGCGGGGTCAGTGCATGCTGAGGGTCACAGAGCGGAGTCAGTGCATGCTGAGGGTCACAGAGCGGGGTCAGCGCATGCTGAGGGTCACAGAGCGGGGTCAGCGCATGCTGAGGGTCACAGAGCGGGGTCAGCACATGCTGAGGGTCACAGAGTGGGGTCAGCACATGCTGAGGGTCACAGAGCGGGGTCAGCACATGCTGAGGGCCACAGAGCGGGGTCAGCACATGCTGAGGGTCACAGAGCGGGGTCAGCACATGCTGAGGGTTACAGAGCGGGGTCAGTGCATGCTGAGGGTCACAGAGCGGAGTCAGTGCATGCTGAGGGTCACAGAGCGGGGTCAGCACATGCTGAGGGTCACAGAGCGGGGTCAGCGCATGCTGAGGGTCACAGAGCGGGGTCAGCACATGCTGAGGGTCACAGAGCGGGATCAGTGCATGCTGAGGGTCACAGAGCGGGGTCAGCGCATGATGAGGGTCACAGAGCGGGGTCAGTGCATGCTGAGGGTCACAGAGCGGGGTCAGCACATGCTGAGGGTCACAGAGCGGAGTCAGTGCATGCTGAGGGTCACAGAGCGGGGTCAGTGCATGCTGAGGGTCACAGAGCGGGATCAGTGCATGCTGAGGGTCACAGAGCGGGGTCAGCGCATGATGAGGGTCACAGAGCGGGGTCAGCACATGCTGAGGGTCACAGAGCGGGGTCAGCACATGCTGAGGGTCACAGAGCGGGATCAGTGCATGCTGAGGGTCACAGAGCGGGGTCAGCGCATGATGAGGGTCACAGAGCGGGGTCAGTGCATGCTGAGGGTCACAGAGCGGAGTCAGTGCATGCTGAGGGTCACAGAGCGGGGTCAGCACATGCTGAGGGTCACAGAGCGGGGTCAGTGCATGCTGAGGGTCACAGAGCGGGGTCAGCACATGCTGAGGGTCACAGAGCAGAGTCAGTGCATGCTGAGTGTCACAGAGCGGGGTCAGCACATGCTGAGGGTCACAGAGCGGGGTCAGTGCATGCTGAGGGTCATAGAGCGGGGTCAGCACATGCTGAGGGTCACAGAGCGGAGTCAGCACATGCTGAGGGTCACAGAGCGGGGTCAGCACATGCTGAGGGTCACAGAGCGGAGTCAGCACATGCTGAGGGTCACAGAGCGGGGTCAGCTCATGCTGAGGGTCACAGAGCGGAGTCAGCACATGCTGAGGGTCACAGAGCGGGGTCAGCTCATGCTGAGGGTCACAGAGCGGGGTCAGCTCATGCTGAGGGTCACAGAGCGGGATCAGTGCATGCTGAGGGTCACAGAGCGGAGTCAGTGCATGCTGAGGGTCACAGAGCGGGGTCAGCACATGCTGAGGGTCACAGAGCGGAGTCAGCGCATGCTGAGGGTCACAGAGCGGGGTCAGCACATGCTGAGGGTCACAGAGCGGGGTCAGCACATGCTGAGGGTCACAGAGCGGGATCAGTGCATGCTGAGGGTCACAGAGCGGGGTCAGCGCATGCTGAGGGTCACAGAGCGGAGTCAGCGCATGCTGAGGGTCACAGAGCGGAGTCAGTGCATGCTGAGGGTCACAGAGCGGAGTCAGCACATGCTGAGGGTCACAGAGCGGGGTCAGCACATGCTGAGGGTCACAGAGCGGAGTCAGCACATGCTGAGGGTCACAGAGCGGGGTCAGCACATGCTGAGGGTCACAGAGCGGGTCAGCTCATGCTGAGGGTCACAGAGCGGGATCAGTGCATGCTGAGGGTCACAGAGTGGGGTCAGCACATGCTGAGGGTCACAGAGCGGAGTCAGCGCATGCTGAGGGTCACAGAGCGGGGTCAGCACATGCTGAGGGTCAGAGAGCGGGATCAGTGCATGCTGAGGGTCACAGAGCGGGGTCAGCACATGCTGAGGGTCACAGAGCGGAGTCAGCGCATGCTGAGGGTCACAGAGCGGGGTCAGCGCATGCTGAGGGTCACAGAGCGGGGTCAGCGCATGCTGAGGGTCACAGAGCGGGGTCAGCACATGCTGAGGGTCACAGAGCGGGGTCAGTGCATGCTGAGGGTCACAGAGCGGGGTCAGTGCATGCTGAGGGTCACAGAGCGGAGTCAGTGCATGCTGAGGGTCACAGAGCGGGGTCAGTGCATGCTGAGGGTCACAGAGCGGGGTCAGCGCATGCTGAGGGTCACAGAGCGAAGTCAGCGCATGCTGAGGGTCACAGAGCGGGGTCAGCACATGCTGAGGGTCACAGAGCGGAGTCAGCGCATGCTGAGGGTCACAGAGCGGGATCAGTGCATGCTGAGGGTCACAGAGCGGAGTCAGCGCATGCTGAGGGTCACAGAGCGGGGTCAGCTCATGCTGAGGGTCACAGAGCGGGGTCAGCACATGCTGAGGGTCACAGAGCGGAGTCAGTGCATGCTGAGGGTCACAGAGCGGAGTCAGCGCATGCTGAGGGTCACAGAGCGGGGTCAGCTCATGCTGAGGGTCACAGAGTCAAGAGCTCCAGACCTCCAAACTCCTGTGGCCTTCAGATGAGCTCAAGAACAGTGTGTAGAGCTTCATGGAATGGGTTTCCATGGCCGAGCAGCTCATCCAAGCCTTACATCACCAAAGCGTGGGATTCATTGGGGTAAAGTGCGCCGCCACTGGACTCTAGAGCAGTGGAGACGTGTTCTCTGAGTGACCAATCACGCTTCTCTGTCTGACAATCCCATGGACGAGTCTGGGTTTGACGGTTTCCAGGAGAACGGGACTTGCCTGACGGCATTGTGCCAAGTGTGAAGTTTGCTGTACGGGGGATTACGGGGTGGGGTTGTTTTTCAGGGGTTAGTTCCAGTGAAAGGAAGTCTTAATGCTTCACCAAGACATTTTGGACAATTTCATGCTCCCAACTTTTCTGGAACAGTTTGGGGATGTGATTTAGACTCTTCAAAGGGTGTATGAGCAATGTTGAATGTAAACTAATAATGGTTACATTATGTGTGAATTGTTGCGCACTGATGTGATCGAGTATCATTGGGTGGTTCTGTAATCATACGCATCGCTTGTTTTAATGGTGGTGATGTGCTGTGTGTTTCTGCAGAAGCTGGGCCGTGACCCGTCAGATGAAGACTGCTTCTTTGACCTGTTGAGTAAGTTTCAGAGCAGCCGTATGGATGACCAGCGCTGTCAGCTGGACGAGCCGGCCAATGGGGAGGAGGAGGGAGGAGCCGACGAAAACAGCCTGAACGACATGATTGGTCAGTCACAGCGAGATGATAACAGATGATTACAGATTTAAATATTATTACTGAGTTAGAACTCGATTCTTATTTGTGCTCTATTTAGATCACCACAGGTAAAACCACACTACAAAAAAATACTTTTCTTACTTGGTATTTCTGTCTTTTTTCCAGTCCAAGTATCTAAAAATTCTTAAATCAAGATGCTTTTACTAAGGAAAATTACATATTTTTTTTCTTGATTCCTGGGGGGAAAAATCTAGATGAATTGAGTTTTTGCTTGAAACACACAAAATTACCTGCCAATGGATTAGAAAAATAATCTTGTTTCGGTTTGGGACAAAAACAAGAATGCAAACAGAAACTTTATTTTGGCAGATATATTTTCTTGTTTTAACCAAAAACTCACTTCAATTTCATTTTATTTTCTAGAAAATAAGAAAAAAATCTAATGTCATTTAACTTATCTAGTAATTGCATCTTGATTTAATAATTTTTTTGAAATATTTATACTAGAAACCAGACAAAAATACTAAATGACAGCATTTTTTGCAGTGCACATAAGGCAAAAAGTAAAAAAAAAAAAAATTCTATATCTAGAATGGCTTTAAGGTATTTAGTCTATGAACATACAGTATAAATACAAATGCACAAAACTGATACACAAATATACACATATAATATATTTTAATAGACAAGTTGCGGGCCGTTTGAAATTCATCCCCGGGCCACATTTGGCCCGCGGACCGGACTTTGGACAGCCCTGTTGTAAAGTGTCACTGCAAATATTAAGGTCATGTTATGTATGCATGTGTTGCAGTGTAACATTA
Organism: Gobio occitaniae; assembly: GCA_033150135.1. Lineage (NCBI taxonomy): Eukaryota > Metazoa > Chordata > Actinopteri > Cypriniformes > Gobionidae > Gobio > Gobio occitaniae. The sequence continues at coordinate 71,383 of JARQWZ010004116.1, read as the reverse complement.
AGATCATGTTGTGTTTCTCAGACGCCAGTCTTCTGTCCTCTCCTCAAACTGAAGAGCTGTTCGATCTGATCGCCAGCTCTCAGAGCCGCCGTCTGGACGACCAGCGGGTCAGCGTCAGTAACCTGCCTGGACTCAGGATTACCCACAATAACCTGGGGCACCTGTGTGGAGAGGGCGAGCCTCCGGAGCCCAGCGACGACTTCTTCAACATGCTCATCAAGTGCCAGGTGAGGCCAAACACACTTCCTTCACAAACCCTACAGCCACTGTGTGAAAATATATGAGCAATAAATTATGACAACATGTTTTTTGCATTGCCAATCGCAACCGACTGGGTCATCTGACCAATCTCAACCGACTGGGTCATCTGACCAATCTCAACCAACTGGGTCATCTGACCAATCTCAACCGACTGGGTCATCTGACCAATCTCAACCGACTGGGTCATTCGACCAATCTCAACCGACTGAGTCATTCCACCAATCTCAACCGACTGGGTCATCTGACCAATCTCAACCGACTGGGTCATCTGACCAATCTCAACCGACTGGGTCATCTGACCAATCTCAATCGACTGGGTCATCTGACCAATCTCAACCGACTGGGTCATTCGACCAATCTCAACCGACTGGGTCATCTGACCAATCTCAACCGACTGGGTCATCTGACCAATCTCAACCGACTGGGTCATTCGACCAATCTCAACCGACTGGGTCATCTGACCAATCTCAATCGACTGGGTCATCTGACCAATCTCAACCGACTGGGTCATTCGACCAATCTCAACCGACTGGGTCATCTGACCAATCTCAACCGACTGGGTCATCTGACCAATCTCAACCGACTGGGTCATTCGACCAATCTCAACCGACTGGGTCATCTGACCAATCTCAACCGACTGGGTCATCTGACCAATCTCAACCGACTGGGTCATCTGACCAATCTCAACCGACTGGGTCACCTGACCAATCTCAACCGACTGGGTCACCTGACCAATCACAACCGACTGAGTCATCTGACCAAATTTCAACTGGCTGGGTCATCTGACCAATCTCAACCGACTGGGTCATCTGACCAATCTCAACCGACTGGGTCATCTGACCAATCTCAACCGACTGGGTCATCTGACCAATCTCAACCGACTGGGTCATCTCACCAATCTCAACCGACTGGGTCATTTCACCAATCTCAACCGACTGGGTCATCTGACCAATCTCAACCGACTGGGTCATCTGACCAATCTCAACCGACTGGGTCATCTGACCAATCTCAACCGACTGGGTCACCTGACCAATCTCAACCGACTGGGTCACCTGACCAATCACAACCGACTGAGTCATCTGACCAAATTTCAACTGGCTGGGTCATCTGACCAATCTCAACCGACTGAGTCATCTGACCAATCTCAACCGACTGGGTCATTTCACCAATCTCAACCGACTGGGTCATCTGACCAATCTCAACCGACTGGGTCATCTCACCAATCTCAAACGACTGGGTCATCTGACCAATCTCAATCGACTGAGTCATCTGACCAATCTCAACCGACTGAGTCACCTGACCAATCTCAACCGACTGAGTCACCTGAACAATCTCAACCGACTGAGTCACCTGACCAATCTCAACCGACTGAGTCACCTGACCAATCTCAACCGACTGAGTCACCTGAGCAATCTCAACCGACTGGGTCATCTGACCAATCTCAACCGACTGGGTCATCTGACCAATCTCAACCGACTGAGTCACCTGAACAATCTCAACCGACTGAGTCACCTGAGCAATCTCAACCGACTGGGTCATCTCACCAATCTCAACCGACTGAGTCATCTGACCAATCTCAACCGACTGAGTCACCTGAACAATCTCAACCGACTGAGTCACCTGAGCAATCTCAACCGACTGGGTTATCTCACCAATCTCAACCGACTGGGTCATCTGACCAATCTCAACCGACTGAGTCACCTGAACAATCTCAACCGACTGAGTCACCTGAGCAATCTCAACCGACTGGGTCATCTCACCAATCTCAACCGACTGAGTCATCTGACCAATCTCAACCGACTGAGTCACCTGACCAATCTCAACCGACTGAGTCACCTGACCAATCTCAACCGACTGAGTCACCTGACCAATCTCAACCGACTGGGTCACCTGACCAATCTCAACCGACTGGGTCATCTGACCAATCTCAACCGACTGGGTCATCTGACCAATCTCAACCGACTGGGTCACCTGACCAATCTCAACCGACTGAGTCACCTGACCAATCTCAACCGACTGGGTCATCTGACCAATCTCAACCGACTGGGTCATCTGACCAATCTCAACCGACTGAGTCACCTGACCAATCTCAACCGACTGAGTCACCTGACCAATCTCAACCGACTGAGTCACCTGACCAATCTCAACCGACTGAGTCACCTGACCAATCTCAACCGACTGGGTCATCTGACCAATCTCAACCGACTGAGTCACCTGACCAATCTCAACCGACTGGGTCATCTGACCAATCTCAACCGACTGGGTCATCTGACCAATCTCAACCGACTGAGTCATCTGACCAATCTCAACCGACTGAGTCACCTGACCAATCTCAACCGACTGAGTCACCTGACTAATCTCAACCGACTGAGTCACCTGACCAATCTCAACCGACTCGGTCATCTGACCAATCTCAACCGACTGGGTCATCTGACTAATCTCAACCGACTGGGTCATCTGACCAATCTCAACCGACTGAGTCACCTGACCAATCTCAACCGACTGAGTCATCTGACCAATCTCAACCGACTGAGTCACCTGACCGATCTCAACCGACTGGGTCATCTGACCAATCTCAACCGACTGGGTCATCTGACCAATCTCAACCGACTGAGTCATCTGACCAATCTCAACCGACTGAGTCACCTGACCAATCTCAACCGACTGAGTCACCTGACCGATCTCAACCGACTGGGTCATCTGACCAATCTCAACCGACTGGGTCATCTGACCAATCTCAACCGACTGGGTCATCTGACTAATCTCAACCGACTGGGTCATCTGACCAATCTCAACCGACTGAGTCACCTGACCAATCTCAACCGACTGAGTCACCTGACCAATCTCAACCGACTGGGTCACCTGACCAATCTCAACCGACTGGGTCATCTGACCAATCTCAACCGACTGGGTCACCTGACCAATCTCAACCGACTGAGTCACCTGACCAATCTCAACCGACAAAACAATTTTATTTTTTTTACAAAAATCACATTAAATTTAAATTCAGAATATGAATACCGCCTGATAGAGGCATCCTCTGAGCATGTGTTTCTCTGCCGTGTGTCCAGTCCTCCAGGATCGATGACCAGCGCTGCTCTCCCCCTGAGGGCGGCCCTCGGGCCCCCACCGTCCCAGATGAGGACTTCTTCAGCCTCATCCAGAGGGTCCAGGCCAAACGCATGGATGAGCAGCGGGTGCAGCTGGAGCCGGACGAGGATGAGCCGGGGGCCGAGGGATAGAGACCGGACTCACTCACACAACACAAGTGCCATCTCAGTATCCACGGCAGGGTCACGCCTCCTGTGCTTTACAGCCAATCATAGGGTTCGTGTGGGAGTAACCGGGCGAATTCAGCAGGAATCAGTGGCACACACACACCCATCAACAGAAGGAATTAACCCTTGAGCTCGTAAAGCTCTCATCAAGCTACCGATATCTTTTTCATTAGCACAGGTTTTGTATTTATTTTTGGAACTGATTGATCATACGCTTCTAAAGTTGTGGATTTAACTAGCAGTATCGCATAAAACATTTGTGAACAAAGCAGCGTTTCCATCCCATGTGTTCAAGAGAACAAAATCATCACTTCCCGGGAAACTGACGCAAAATATCAGTAATAAAATAAAAAAGTTTCTACATTTAGGATCTTTTTCCCTCGGTCATAAATGAGTTGCGTCTCAAAACACAATAAACGCTGTCATGTTCTGGAGGAATTAAACACACTCACACACACAGACTCTCACTCTCTCTCACACACTCACACACACACTCAGATCGTCAGGCGAAACACTAAACGCTGTCATGTTCTGGAGGAATTAAACACACACAAACATACACTCTCTCTCACACACACACACACACAGACTCACACACTCTCTCACACACTCACACTCTCACTCTCTCACACACACTTACACACACACTCAGATCGTCAGGCGAAACACTAAACGCTGTCATGTTCTGGAGGAATTAAACACACACACACACACTCTCTCTCTCTCTCTCTCTCACACACACACACACACACAGACTCACACACTCACACTCACACACACACACACACACACACAGACTCACACACACACTCAGATCGTCAGGCGAAACACTAAACGATGTCATGTTCTCTTGCTTTGGGACGTGTGAGACGCTTCTGGAGGAATGCACACAGTCAAACACACACACACACACACACACACACACACACACAGACTCACACACTCACACTCACTCTCTCTCACACACAACCACACACACACACACACACACACACACTCAGGTCGTCAGGTGAAACACTAAACGCTGTCATGTTCTCTTGCATTGGGACGTGTGAGACGCTTCTGGAGGAATGCACACACACAAACATACACACACACACACACACACACTGATATTTTTTAAAAACAAGTTCAATTCACATCAATCATTCCAAAAGCGAACACAATCCCTGAGCTAATCCAATACTGGTGATAAAGACGCATCCACAGCAGCTCAGAACAAGAGCTCTTCCAATAACGTTAATAGAACGTTTATCTAATGTTCTGAAAACATTATTTATCCATCATTCTCCTGAAATGTTTGAGTTGGACGTTTTTTTAAATGTTACACAATAAACACAGTAGATGTAATTGGAACATCCATTATAGTTGGATCGCCCGCCATATTTGGAACATTAGATATAATTGGAACATCCGCCAGAATTGGGTCGCTCACAGTCATTGGAACATTTGCCGTAATTAGAGCGTTCAACAGAATTCGAACATTCAAACATTTGACGGAATTGGAACATTCACCAGAATTGGAACATTGGCTAGAACTGAAACATTCAACAGATTTGGAACATTCGTAGTTGGGACGTTCGTCATATTCGGAACATTAGATATATTTGGAACATTCACCAGAATTGGAACATTCATTATACTTATTAGCTAGAATTGGAACATTCACCAGAATTGCAACATTAGCTAGAACTGAAACATTCACCAGATTTGGAACACTCACTATAGTTATTAGCTAGAATTGGAACATCCACCAGAATTGGGTCGCTCACAGTCATTGGAACATTTGCCGTAATTAGAGCATTCAACAGAATTCGAACATTCAAACATTCGACGGAATTGGAACATTCGCCGTCATTAGAACATTCACCATAGTTTGAACACATAATACACACACACACTCACACACACACACACACACACACATATATATATACATACATATATATATAATATTTGCATAATGATACAATGTTCCGTTAATGTTTGCATAATTGGAACATTCACCATTATTGGAACGTTCATTATAGATGGAACGTGCACCATATTTGGAACATTATATAGAATTGGAACATTATGACTGGGTCGCTCACCGTCATTGGAACATTCGCCATAGTTGGAACATATAATATACACACACATATATATATATATTACACATATATAAATGTGTAAAATATAAATATAAATAAGCTTAATGATATTATTGTGGGTTTCAATTAAGATTTAATTACTAAAAAGCTTTTTTGGTTGTGGGATGGAAGTTCGCACCAATTCTGTAGAATGGCCCACCTAAGAACACCTTACCGGGGAGGTTTGGAAATAATGTCGGCGAACATCCTTGTGTTGGGAACGCTCGGGCAGATGTTGAATCTGGTGGGTTCTGCATCAGCGCAGAAACACCTGGTAATGGTACAGAGCGAGCGGTTAGTGAATTCGCCCGGAACGGCCCTTCTCATCGTCACATGTGTCTCGTCCACTGCCTTATGAGACCTGCAGACTCTGATTGTATTTGATATTGTGTTTTCTCAGCAGTGTTGTGTGTGTTATTGACAGTATTTCCCAGTGCCGCTGTATCTCTGACCTTCTTAATCGCAAGTGCATTTCGGTTGGGCTTTATATGGCGTTTCTCTTCGAGCTGCGGACACACATTAGGGCTGCTTAGAGGATCAACATTTCCTGATGATTTCCTCACTCCCCCTCATCCCAGATGTCTTTCTTTCTTCAGTTTTTTGAGGAAACCATTCCAGGATTTTTCTGCACATAATGGACTTCAATGGGAACCAACATTTGAAGGTCCAAATCACTGCAGTGTCAAAGGATGGGCTTCAGAGGCTCTGACCGATCCCAGACGAGGAATAGAGTCTGATCTAGACAAACCATTGGCCACATTTACAACACACACACACATTTACATACTTTTAACCACAAACGAGCGACTTCGGTGTCGTTCTTCTTCACGGCGTATGATGTCATCACGTCGGAAAGGTCACATGACGTGCCGAAAAACTGCATCTCATTTTCACCTCCAACTTTAAAATCGCTGGACATCGTTGTTTCCCCTTTATTTGTGTAAAGGGCGTTTGATTTAGTCTTTGCACATTCGTTTTAACACTGGGTCTGTATGTCATGTGACCTTTCCGATGTGATGACATCATACACCGTGAAGAAGAACAACACCGAAGTCACACATTTAAGGTTAAAAGTGTATAAATGTGTATTTGTGTTGTAAATGTGGCGATGGTTTGTCTAGATCAGACTCTATTCCTCGTCTGGAATTGGTCAGAGCCTCTGAAGCCCTTCCTCTGAAACTGCATTGATTTGGACCTTCAGCTGTTGGTTCCCATTGAAGTCCATTATGTGCAGAAAAATCCTGGAATGTTTTCCTCAAAAAACTGAAGAAAGAAAGACATCTTGGATGAGATGGAGGAGAGGAAATCATCAGGAAATGTGAACTAATCCTTAATTTCTCTCTGTCTCTTTTGAAGATATTGTAACAGATGTATTTATTGAAAAGTGTTGAGAAATATCTGTAAAAACAAATGTGAAAAGAGTTTTAAGTATTATCAATCGTGGGAAGATTAACGTATGTGAATGCTCATGGAGATTTCAGTTCCGACGTTCATTGATTGATTCGCCTGAAGCTGCTTTTAGTTTTCCTGGAGTCTCTGAATCCTGCCGTTGGGACGTCGATGGAGTTGTTGTAGTCGCTCAATTGTTGCCAATGATCCGCAGACTCATGCTTTAGCATTAACAAGTGCAAGTGTAACAGTTTTGGAGGGAATTAAAACACCCATTTCGCTGCCATCTTGTGGTTGAAATAAGCAAAGGCCATAAAAATGTGTTTTTTAATATTTTACTAAGAAGCTATGATTCATATGGATTAATGTTTCTGCGGATGCATGATGCTTGTAACTAAAACCAGCCCTCATTTATAATACTCAAACAATATTGAAATATGTACTAGATTCATGATGATGAGGTTAAACACAGAACTGTATTAGTTAGGGATGGGAGAGTACATATTTAATTTGTTATGGAATATGTGCTAAATTGTACTAGGATAATTCATCCGTGTGTTATGAAGTACTGTAATATGATGTGAATGTGTGTGAAAGCCTTTGAAAAGCCACTGCCCCGATGTACATAACTGTTTTATATTTATTTTCTGTTCATGGACATGGGAATGAATCCCTTGCTTTTAATAAAATGTTGATGAACGTTATATTAAGCACTCGTCTTCTTCATCAGAGGTACTTCTACCATCCAGAGGAAGTGAACATGCACTGCAAATGCTGTAGGGAACATCGATACATCACAGGAAGTGGAGAGGCAAATTTACCCAGAAGTCATTGCGCATCACTCCAGCACTCAAAGAAGTTGATGTATTATAAATAAAAACTGGAAAAATAAATCATCAGTATTCACAGCCTTTGCTCAATGCTCTGTTGAAGCTCCTTTGGATCCAATCACAGTCTTCTGTGCAGGATCTCTCGAGCTCCATCAGGTTGGATGGGGAGCGTCTGTCATTTTCATCTCTCAGAGATGGTCAGGTTTGGGCTCAGGCTGGAGTTATCTTGGGTCGTTGTCCTGTTGGGAGATGAACCTTCGGCCCAGTCTGATGTCCAGAGCGCTCTGGAGCAGGTCTTCATCAAGGATTCATCTTTCCCTCGATCCTGACTAGTGTCCCAGTTCCTGGGGCTGAAACACATCCCCACATCATTATGCTGCCCCCACCGCTTCACTGTAGGGATGGGATTGGCTTGGGTTCCTCCATTCAGCCCAAAGAGTTAAATCTGTGTTTCATGTTCAGATCTCTCAGAGATGGTCAGGTTTGGGCTCTGGCTGGAGTTATCTTGGGTCATTGTCCTGTTGGGAGATGAACCTTCGGCCCAGTCTGAGGTCCAGAGCGCTCTGGTGCAGGTCTTCATCAATGATTCATCTTTCCCTCGATCCTGACTAGTGTCCCAGTTCCTGCGGCTGAAACACCCCCCCACATCATTATGCTGCCCCCACCGCTTTACTGTAGGGATGGGATTGGCCTGGGTTCCTCCATTCAGGCCAAAGAGTTAAATCTGTGTTTCATGTTCAGATCTCTCAGAGATGGTCAGGTTTGGGCTCTGGATGGAGTTATCTTGGGTCATTGTCCTGTTGGGAGATGAACCTTCGGCCCAGTCTGAGGTCCAGAGCGCTCTGGTGCAGGTCTTCATCAAGGATTCATCTTTCCCTCGATCCTGACTAGTGTCCCAGTTCCTGCGGCTGAAACACACCCCCACATCATTATGCTGCCCCCACCGCTTTACTGTAGGGATGGGATTGGCCTGGGTTCCTCCATTCAGGCCAAAGAGTTCAATCGGTGTTTCATCAGACCAGAGAATTGTGTTACTCATGATCTGAGATCCTTCAGGAGCCTTTTAGGAAACTCCAGATGGCCTTTTCCTGAGGCGTGTCTTCCGTCTGGCCACGCCCCCACACAGGCCTGATTGGTGGAGAGCTGCAGAGATGGCTGTTCTTCTGGAAGGTTCTCCTCTCTCCACAGAGAAATGCTGGAGCTCTGTCAGAGTGACCATCAGGTTATTGACCTCCCTGACTAAGGCCCTTCTCCCCTGATCTCTCAGCTCTAGGAAGAGTCCTGGTGCTCCCAAACGTCTTCCATGTACGGATGATGGAGGCCACTGAGCTCACTGGGACCTTCCCCAGATCTGAGCCTCCATTCAATCCTGTCTCTGAGTCTACAGATGATTCTTTCATGGCTTGGTTTGTGCTCTGCACTGTTACCTGCGGGACCTTATATAGACAGGTGTGTGCCTTTCCTCATCATGTCCAATCAGCTGAACTGACCACAGGTGGAGTCCAGTCGAGCTGTAGAAACATCTCAGAGCTCAATGAGTGTCATGGCAAAGGCTGTGAATACGTGATTTTTTTCGTTTTTTATTTTTAATAAATTTGCAAAGATTTCAAACAACCTTCTTTCATGTTGTCATTATGGGGTATTGTTTGTAGAATGGAGGAAAAAATCACATTCATTCACATTCATTTCATAGTTCTGTATTTATACACCACTACCAATGTAAGAGATTGCTGTAAGATATTTAATCTTCTGCTCACCAAAGCTGCGTTTATTAGATCATAACTCCAGTAAAACAGTGTAATATTCCTCCAGTGTAGATCATCTGTTCTCTATGTGAATATACAGTAAAGTGTCATTTATTCCTGTGATATAATCATAATTACTCCAGTCTTCAGTGTCACATGACCCTTCACTAATCATCAAGAGACTTTTATGATTATTATTGAAACATTTCATATTTTTGAAACTGATACATTGTATTTCTCAGGATTCTTTGATGAATAGAGAGTTCAAAAGAACAGTGTTTATTTGGAATATAATCTTTTTTAACATTATAAATGTTGTTAATGTTACTTTTGATCATGATTATTAATAGACCCTTTTCACAGACTATGACGCGTTTCACAAATCCTGCAACGTTTTTTGTATTTAATTTTTTTTTTAAATATATGTACATTTATAACAATAATACTTTGCATTTTATTACTTTTGCATCAAATAAAAAAAAAAACAAGTCACCGCTGCTGTGAGGGTGTTTCTAATACAATGTCTATGGGAGTGATGGTAAAATGAACATCTTTCTCTCTTTTGACGGCCGTTATCAATCTCGCTCTATTCTTACCCTCTTTTTGAAAGTTTTGAGATCACTATTGGGGAGTTTTTCTTTTGCTATTTGAGCAAATGGGCACACACACACACACACACACACACACACACACACACACACACACACACAAAAAAGTAATGTATTCTCTCATTCACAGCTGTAATATTTAACCCAACTATGACAACTTCCGCTCTGAGAAACCCGGAAATGTGAAAAGGGTCTATTAAATGATCAATTAAGTATTCATTTCTTTCTTTCTTTTAAACGGTAGTTTATTTGCAGAAGTATATCACACCATCATACCTCAAACTCCTCTAATATGATCTGATGATGTGTCAGGGCGTTTTGAGTGAACTTAAGCTTCAACGCGCAGTGAACACTGCATAGGGACCCTTGAATGGGAACACAGCTTTATCAGCCACCCAGGGGTGCATTTCCCAAAAGCATCGTTTGCCAACTATGGTCGCAAGTTCCATCGTTATCAACACAGTTCAACCAGTCGGTGTTTCCTGAAACCAACGAACATTCGCGAACAGCGTCGCAAACTTATGTGGTTGCAACGACAGCTCTTGACCTGATGTGGTTAGAAGCAGTTTCTTGTTTGCATGACATGTGGACTTAAAGGGATAGTTCACCCAAAAATGAAAATTAGTCCATGATTTACTCTCCCTCAAGTCATCCGAGGTGTGTGTGACATTCTTCTGTCAGACGAATAAAATCTGAGTTATATTTAAAATGTTCTGACTAATCCAAGCATTATAATAGCAGTAATAGTTGTTCTGTTTTTGAAGTCCATAAAAAGTGCATCTGTCCATCATATAACTGCTCCACGCGGCTCTGGGGTGTTGATAAAGGCCTTCTGAAGCGAATCGATGCGTTTGTGTAAGAAAAATATCCATATTTAAAAATGTATTTCATTTTTTTCTATGTCTCTGCATCAGCCGTGCCATCACTTCCGGCGAATAAGGTCAAAACACCGGCGTGATCATGCCTGTGCGGATCGGTCGAATGAGGCATCTACGTATATATATATATATCTATGATCGCGTCAGTATTTGACCTTATTCACCGGAAGTTATGGCGCTGGGAATACTAGATGACATTCGTCTGATAAGAGGTAAAAAAATAACAAAAACTGTTGGGTTTCTCGCAGAAACCGATCGTTTCGTGTCTTAAAGGGATAGTTCACCCAAAAATGAAAATTCTGTCATCATTTACTCATCCCCAAGTTGTTCCAAACTTGTATTTGTTTCTTTGTTCTGTTGAACACAAAAGAAGATATTTAGAAGAATGTTTGAAACCAAGCAGACAGAGCAACTATTGACTACCATAGTAGGGGAAAAAATACTATGGTAGTGAATGGTTGCTCTATCTGTTTTGTTACAAACATTCTTCAAAATATCTTCTTTTGTGATCAGAAGAACAAAGAAACTCATACAGGTTTGGAAAAACTTAAGGGTGAGTAAATGATGACAAAATTAGCATTTTTGGGTGAACTATCCCTTTAAGCCACGAGCCGTATGGTTTAATAAGGATTCGTATATCTGTGTGTTTTTACTCTCATACTCTAAAATATCCCCATTGACATCATTCTACGACTATCACACTGCAACGGCTGGAGTTAAACATCTTCATTTGTGTTCTACTGAAGAAACAAACACATCTACATCTCTGATGCCCTGGGGGTGAGCAGATCAACATAAACATTTTTTTTTGGGTGAACTATCCCTTTAATAAATCCTTATCTTGAGCAACATAAGCAAGCTGACATTTAGTACAATCTATATCTTTTATTTCAAATACATACAAATGCAATTTACGTCTTTTAGTTTGGGGAAATAGTCGTGACTAGCTAATTGGTTTCTTCAACCATACATCGTACTATGGTAGTTAATCAGTGAGTTTAACGCTCCTCAGGACAGCTTTTAAACTCCACATGCATTTTCATTATCTTTCCTTGTCCAGTTAATTTCTCCAAACTTTGTCCCTCAACTTCAGTCCACCGTTACATTGGTGTTACTTGCCCTTTAAAATTCTAATCACACGCCCTACATCACATGACTTGCTTGAAGTGACATCATTTCGTTGGAGGGAAAGCAACTCCAACAACAAGGTAAGAATCACTTTTAAAACCTTTTTGTAAAACCAGAGCCATAGAAAAACAACTCCATGCTGTCAATCTGTTTGAATATGATTAAGCAGGATAGACGGCAGTTTCACTATATTTGCAGATATTTCTGGTAAATATTAACTCAATATGTGCATCGGCTTTACAGTGGCATTTTATTCTGGGGAGAGATGTTGATTAATGTTTTTTTTGAGTGATCTGGTTATTTTATGTGGGTCATGTGAGTGCATGATTTTACAGCGTTGAGTGTTGTAGCCAATCACGGGCATTTCTGTTGAAAATAATGACCGGTCATACGTTTAATTTACCAGGAATGAGAATCCATATCGATCAAAACAAGTTTTATATAGTCTCAAAACGCTGAATTAATTTTAGTGCAGGTTTACGTTTTACACGAATCTTCCCATTATCTACAAATCCTCTCTTCATAACAAACAAAGTACAGATTTAAATAAAGATTTATTGTGAAGTTTAGTCAGAAGTTTTTGTTTTTCATGAGACTGTGATTTTCCCTACAATTAGATATATTCAACAGTTCAGTACAAATACAGGAACAAAAAATAGATATTTTAATAAGGGCTGTCAAAAGATTAATCACGATTAATCGCATCCAAAATAAAAGTTTGTGTTTACATAATATATGTGTGTGTACTCTGTTAATTATTATTTATATATAAATACACACACATTCATGTATATATTTAAGAAAAAATATATAATTTTTTATATAAAACATTTATATTTATATATATTATAGATTATATAAATGTATATACATGCAAATATTTCTTAAATATATACATGAATGTGTGTGTATTTATATATAAATAATAATTAAAAGAGTAAACACACATATATTATGTAAACACAAACTTTTATTTTGGATGCGATTAATCTTTTGACAGCCCTAATTTTAATGTTATAATAGTGATTTGATGATCTATAAAAATTCATTAAAAAAAGAGAAAAAATGGCGAATGAGCCAATACGTGTTCCTCTTCCGCCATCTACTGGTTATAGTGGTCATTTCTTTTATAATTTAAATGTTAACGTCTGAATGTTATTTTATGATACTCACATAAGCATACACAACAGGTGAATATAAATGAATGATTCTAGCATATACAGAATTTAAACCAAGAAAGAAGTTTTAAATAGTGTTTATAAAAAAACAGGGCTACCAATTTAATTCAACTCTTTTTATCCAGGCGTTATTAATATTCATTATTCATAGGCGTTATACGTTATCATGCGTGTAATTTGCACGGGGGTTACGGGGGTCATGTCCCCCTCAAAAATCAGATCCAGCTAATATAACCCTCCAATATAATCACATCATTCAGATTAAAATAAATATGAAATATTCCGAATCAATACTTTTGTTCGTTTTCTTTATTAATTTCATTTGCCAGCAAGAAAGATAGTATCATATTTTTAATAATCTGTAATGTACCCCCCGCCCTCCGCACCGACTACTTGGTATTACCCAACCCGCTTTCTCTACTAAGTTTTTTTAACGCAAAACAGATTTTGCGTAAGTTTTCACACTTAAGTTTAAAAGTTTTTCAAGGCGACCGTTATTGATCGTAGTGTCACTTTATGGTTCCCATGGAGACGCGTCATTCATTGCTTGTCACATCGCAGCCACAATAGCGCTGAATGACTGATGATCTTATTTTATTTCCTTTTTTATTCAAAATTTCACACATTTGTTAGCTATAGCAGGATATATCTGATATTCCGATTGTCAAATATGTGCAAGTGGATGTGTTTTGTTGTTCAAACACCTTTACGATGGCGTTAGTTGAGCTGTATGCGCAATGTATTTTAGGTATCTATCTTATTAAAATACCTAAAGAAATACGTACATTATTAGGAATTTATCACCTCCGGCTCAATTTGAGATGCAATGAGTGACCAGGCTTTTATAGGGTGAGCTAACAAGGCAAATGAGACACAGGTGGATGTAATCAGGAATTAATTCACACTGTTTACTCAAATGTGATTTTCATGTAAAACAATATATTTAATGTTGAAAAAAATGGTAAATTTATTGGTAAATTATTTGTGGGTGTTTGCAGTCAAACATGTTGACAATTATCTTTAGAAGTGGAATAAAATTTTAATTATTTTTCAATATTTTAATTAAATATTATGCAGATGTTAAGTATTAAGTAAATATTATGTTACATTGATGAATCGACCACAACAAGACTGGAGCCAAAGGGACATGGTGATGGGAAAAAATGAGATGGGAGATTTCATTGGAATGGAGCAGAAGGGACATTGTGTTAAAAGTTTTGCATTCTCCATGAAACTTTGCATTCGCTCGGAAAATATTGCGTTTCCCTACAAAAAAAACACTCGCAACAGAACTCAAAAGGTTTGCGAGCAAACTCAAATGTATTGGAATATAATGCATTTTTTCCACGACAGTGTCCGTATACATATAAATGCTGGATTCTGCCTGTTGGGTCATTTTTGGGGGGTTATTTTTTAATATTTTTACTAGTGCTGGGCATCAATTAAAAAAATTTAACGAATTAATCACATTTTTTTCTGTAATTAATCGCGATTAATCGCAAGTTTTTAATATTTTACGTTTTTAATATTTTGATATTGTAATAATTTCAGTTACTCTAATAATTAATGTATTAACAATTTAAAGACAGCATATTTTAAATATGTGTTGTATTGTCATCTTTTTATGAATGAAGGCCAGTATCACTGATACTAAAGTCTCTATGAAACATTAATGACGTTACATTACAGTATAACTGAAAGCTACCAATTTCAACATTTATTAGGCTTTAAAAAAACTACTTTTAATTTAAGTGAACTTAAAACAATCTTTACATAAACCCAAAATAATAAAGGTTATATATACCCATGGCCTTCCCTGTTAGGACATATACAGAAATGTAATAGTTATCAAACCTTCCTTAACTGCATAAATAATAAATGAAATATAGATGAATCATCATTAAAGCTACAATTTCCTCTGTTCCCGTTGTTCTTTGATGAACATTAATGACATCATCATCAGTGCTCCTGTCACTTTAAGAGCAGCCGCGGATCTGAAGCGCTGTCCCGCGCATCTCATTTCCTCACAACTCTTCAAGTTCATTTAAGACGTTATTTAACTAATTTAAGACCCTAATATGAGAATACTCAAAATCCTCTGTGTTATTGTTTGTTCAAGAGCAAAAGAGAACTCGATGTGAGCAGGAAACTGACGCGAGTCAATGCGTCGAGTGTGTGTGTGTGTGTGTGTTTAAGTTTAGTTTATTATTACAAGGACAATGCATATTAACATGACAAGTCAAAATATGCCAGAGTTAGCCAAAAGGCTAGTTTTCATCTGCAGTCCTAGGCCAGATGTACAACAGGCAACCTAAAAATACAATGCAAATACAACAATTTAATCAAAACATAACAAAATATAACATAATACAACAAAACCTATAATTTCCAAAAACAACAGAAAAAAAAATAATAATAATAATAATAATAAAAAAATAAAATAAATAATAAAAATAAAAATAAAAAATAAAATAAAATAAAGAAAAAATATTTTTTTTTAATGTTGACAAATTTGCATGCTAAAAAGCCAAGTTTTAAAAGAAGAACGAAATTCATTATAACTATTTAATTCTCTAACTGACGTTGGGATGTCATTCCATTCTTTCGGGGCTTTAATCGAGAAGGCAGACTGACTAAAAGCAGTTTTTCTGAAATTAATAACACAGTCCCTTCTAAAGGTTCCTCTAGTGAGACGACTGTTTTCTGATCTTAAACTCAGAAACTCACTAAGAGGTGGTGGGGCCAGGCCATTGAGAAGTTTATAAGCTAAACAGCCATTTGAAAACTTAACCAAGTTTTCCCAACTCAACAGATTATATTTTGATAAAATCTTACAATGATGAAAGTGACGTGGTTTCTTATCAAAAAATTTTAACGTTTGTTTATATAAAGTCTGTATTGGGAGCAAGGCGGAGTGGTTGGCCAAGTGGTTAAACAATAATTTATATGCGAAAATATCATAGAGTGCATAAACATTTTGGCAGCTTGGGTAGACATTGAATTCCTGATATATCGAAAATTAGATAAATTAAATTTTATTTTCTTAACAGTATTTGAAATCTGAGAATTAAACTTAAGTTTAGAGTCAATGATAATACCAAGATATTTAAATTCTGAGACAATTTGAATTTTTTCACCGGTAATAAAAATATCCGGATCAACTGCAGAGTTGGTGGTTTTACTAAAAAATATACCAACTGTTTTAGAAAGATTTAACTGCAGGCTACAGTGATTTAACCATTCACTAATTTTAACCATAGCCTTCGTAAGTTTGGCTGCCACTGCTGCTTTTGATGTTCCATGTATATATAAAACAGTGTCATCTGCATACATTTGAACTCTCACTTCTGGGCACGCACTTGGCAAGTCATTAATATACATGCAAAACAAAAGGGGGTGTGTGTCAGTGTCCCTTGATTAGCTGACATGAGACGCATCCACACACACACACACACACAGGACATTGGCATACAGCGCGCTCTCTTGTGTCTTGTCGCGCTTGGAAGCATTTACATGAATAGGAGCGTGACGATCATGTAACGCTAAGCAAAAATGGATATAAAAACGGACGCTGCGTTATTTGCGTTAAATATTTTGAATGCGTTAAGCTGAAAAAATTAATCGCCAGCGTTAACGCGTTAATTTGCCCAGCCCTAATTTTTACCCAGGTTCTGGGTAGTTTTTCTGTAACTCAGCTGCTGGGTCTTTTTTTCCTTTTTTAGTCTGTGGTGGAGTGCCCTCTGGTGGACTAAACTGGTGATCCTGACACACAATATCAAACTGAGAGGTCGAAATTACAAATATCATTTTAGTGGACCACCCTAATGTCCACCCTCTTGTGTCAGACATAAAAATGTTAACTTTTTAGTTTTTTTCCATCAAAATTCTTCCTAAATGTTAGTCTCTCCTAGCTAGTAATGGGCTAGTAATGTCCACCCAGTAATGTTACACATTAAAATATCAATCAAACTTCCTCGACCGCATGTGAACTGCTCACTGTAAAATCCAACAGTTGTTCTTACTAAGACTTTTTTAGTAAACTTTACTTTGAATACTTTGTCCAATAATTTGTTGAACTTACTTAAAACAATTAAGTAATCTGAACTATTTGCATGCTATGCCTTCGTTACTAAGAAAACTCAAGTAAACATTACTTGACTGGTTTGAGTACCATTTGGCCAAAGCAAAAAAACAAGCAGGCGGACAAAGTGTTTTAGAGGTGGGGCAATTTTGTATAGACTTATCACTCATTTCCTCCACTTCCGGTCACCATGATGGAGATCAGTGTATTCCATGTATCAGTATATCAGTGTGTACAATATATTTAATGTTGAAAAAAATGTACGATTCCTTCTAATTTATTGGTAAATTATTTGTGGGTGTTTGCAATCAAAATATGAAGTGGAATACATTTTAATTATTTTTCAATATTTTAATTAAATATTATGCAGATGTTAAGTATTAAGTAAATATTATGTTACATTGATGAATCGTCCACAACAAGACTGGAGCAAAAAAACAAGCGGGCGGGCAAAGTGTTTTTGAGGTGGAGCAATTTTGTATAGACTTATCACTCATTTCCTCCACTTCCGGTCACCATGATGGAGATCAGTATTCCATTTGGTTGGACACTTGGAACTTCATTCCTATTATAGTATTTAACTTCCTATTAATGCAGCAATGCAACAAGAAATCATAGTTGTATGATTTCAAAAGAAGAGAAGTAATATATATATAAAATATTTGTCCATTAATGATATACAACATAACTATATTTAATGTCAAATAATGATATTTTAACATTATTTTTGCTAATATTCATGGCATAACCTTTTAATTGAGTTGATATAATCCCTCTTTATTTGTCACAATATCAGTTGACCATGCTTGAGTGTGTCACACACACACTTCAACATTCAGCATGCAAAACACAACAATGGTAACAAGGATTTTTTTTGTATTATTATTATTTTTTATTATTATTAATACGACCTTTACTATTTTACTTGCTGTCATTATTCAGGTTATACTGACAAAAGACAAATAGTAAAATAAAGCTAAAAATAGTAAAACGAAGCAATTAATTTATTCATGCCACAATGCACTCTGGGAGTACACTTCCTCAGATCCCAGATAGAATTAAGTTGACAAAACTTAAACGGTTTAAGTAAGAACAGCTTAATGCAGTAATTAAGTAATGCTTACTTAATTGTTTTTAGTACCTGTAGACTATTGATAAGTAATAAATAAGTGTTGAATGGAGTTCAGTTTTTGCTTTTGTCTTCACTTATTTTTTTAAGTTCAGCTTACTTGAGAATTTTAAGGCAATCGGTTTCCTAATACTTATAATAATATAAGTTAACATAACTAATAATTTTGAGTTAAGTATACTTCATTAACAAGTTTTCTGTACAAATTTTGTTAAGTTTTGCCGACAAAAAAATAATACGCTGCTTTACTTGAAAATTTTAAGGCAATCGGTTTCCTCACTTTTTCTAAGTAAAGTCAACTTATTACGTTTTACAGTGAGCTTGACCAGTGTGTGTTTATAATGGACGGACATATCTAACAACACAAAAAAAATTATTTAATTTTAATATATTTTTCAACACACCTCCTCAGTCTGGTATGCATGTGGATGTTGAGCCTGAAATGAAGAGAGGAGCAACCAATCCTGATCCATCTCTGCATTCCTCCAGTCCCTCCCAGCAGCCCTCCGTCTTCCCAGAATGCCGTGCGTCAGCTGGAGCTGTCAGAGCTCTATATAAAGCGGCGGTGGGCAGAGGGAGGTCTGCCGTGCAGCGGGTCATTCAGACAGACAGACAGGAGCCGGACACACTCCGCTTCACCGGACGCCCTCAGAGAGAGAGAGACAGGTCAGTACAGACACATGACAAATGAGTGTGTGTGTGTGTGTGTGAGTTAAGCTCCTTAAGGTCTTGTGTTTGGACAGCTGCAATGTCAAACGGACAAACTGAGCTCTGCTTATGATGCTTCATCATGAACCTCTTCCGCTGAGGAACAAACACACGGATGGGATCATAGCATACACACAGCCTCTTTACGTCAAACAAACAAGCAGCTCTCTTAAAGCTACAGCCGCACACTGTTGCTATGGCAACGGCAGGAACGGCCAACATCCTGCGGTTTTCCGGAGGACTGTCGGGATTGGGAATAGGATGACCTGTCAAACATAAAGCGTCCGATGGTTCGTTTAATTGCACAAAAGGTTCTATAGTGACCCTGGACCACGAAACCACACAAAAAATGCAACCAAAAACAACCCAAGTTGAGTTGAAAATGGACTAACCCAGCACTTGGGTTGTTTTAAGCAAACATTTAACCCAACCGCTGAGTTAAAACGACCCATTCACTGGGTTAAAACGACCCAATTGCTGGGTTAGTCCATTTCCAACCCAACTTGGATTGTTTTAACCCAGCAATTGAGTTGTTAGGGATAGATGTCGGGAGGGCTTTTATTGTCCGGTGGCATCTATTTAATAATTTTAATAAATATAATCATTTACACTCTATGTTATTATTGCATCCTGTTAATGTACAACAATACTGCACTCTAAAAAATGCTGGGTTAAAAACAACCCAAGTTGGGTTGAAAATGGACTAACCCAGCAATTGGGTTGTTTTAACCCAGCGATTGAGTTGTTTTAAGCAAACATTTAACGCAACCGCTGGGTTAAAACGACCCATTCACTGGGTTAAAACAACCCAATTGCTGGGTTAGTCCATTTTCAACCCAACTTGGGTTGTTTTTAACCCAGCATTTTTTAGAGTGCAGTCATATTTTTGGAAATTAGGATTTATGCATCATCTGAAGCTGAATCTGAGCGTGAATATTGAGAAAATCTCCTTTAAAGTTGTCCTAATGAAGTCCTCAGCAATGCATATCCTCCTGGGACCCACCAATATTTAGCCCAACCGCTGGGTTAAAACAACCCAAATGCTTAACCCAGCATTTGATTAACCCAGCATTTTTTAGAGTGTACAAATACACATTAAAACAAATAGTATCACTCACATTAATTCGCGTTTTTCATCATAATAGAGTATTATGCATATTATTTATTGTATTCATTTATTAAGTTGTTATATTTGTTAAGTTTTATTGATATTTTCTATTACTATTATTAATATTCAGCATGATAGGCATTTAAAATGTATGTTCACATTGTATTGCAACATTAATTTGAGTAATTATAACTATAATTTTACGAATTTTTATCACATTCCATATCCCATTTTATCAGTATATAAATCAGAAGTTTTGTTTTGGTATAACTTATTCTATTTGCGTTGATTTGGTGATGTTATATAATATTTTGAGTAGAATTAAACCAGTTAATAAATGTAGTGGACGCCATAAATCATGTTTATCCACCATTTTGGAGACTCAACAAGTGAATAGGGAAAGAAATTATCAACATTACTAAACTTCTTTTGTTTTCATTACATGTTGCACAAAGGAACACATTAATATGCAAATTAGATGTATTGTATTGAATGGGAAAATCCAAGTATGGCTATTTTTACCCACATATTTCATAAAGTAAAATGGTATATCAATGCTTTTTGTTATATCTTTCATAACATAGTTCATAATCATCTTTAAACAAAGTTTAAACAAAAATTTATTGGTGAATTAAAAATAAATCCCATTGTTTTTGCCCATACATGCAATTTCATGTCATTTTATTTTTTAAACGACAGAGGATATGAATAAAATTTGTATCTATTTTTTCATTTGTTTCTTATGTTCTAAACAATGTAATGACGTGAAAAAAATACTAAATTCAACTTTTTTTCTGGGTCCCAGGAGGATATTACTACTAATGATATATTTATGGTAGGAATTTCTTCATGGAACACGATCTTAATATCCTAATGATTTTTGGCATAAAAGAAAAATGTATAATTTTGACCCATACGATGTATAGTTGGCTATTGCCTCAGATATACCCGTGAGATTATGACCAGTGTTGAGCATCTTCTATGGCATTAAAGGCGTTTTGAAAGAGTGTGTTGGACAGCTGCTGTAGAGGAACATCTTTTTTTAGCGCGGGTGGTTATGAATCTCATGACAGGAGAGGGTCGGGGTATCAGTGTGAGAGCACAAGGTGTCATGACCCATTAAAACACATGCGTACACTTCTCAATGTTGATTTACGAGGTCATACGTGATATTTAATCTAGTCTGGAGGAGTTCCTAAAAATAAGCTTTTCATGAACAGGGTACAAAAATGGCTTGAAAGCTGAAAATACTGCTCATAAACTAAATGTCACTAAGTTATTTTTTAGTTATTATTAGGGCTGTCAAAAGATTAATCGCGATCCAAAACAACGGAAAAATAAGGAAAAAACGAAAATCCTCCTTTGTTTACATGAGCATTTTGAGTTAGAGTAATCAAACATGTCCATTTTCAATGAAATATCAATTTTATCAGTATCCTTGATATCTCTTGATCGATCTCCCCTGCAAGGTTAGTCTCTTCCGCGTAATATAAACCCTCCCAGGTCTCTCTCCTCCAATCACAGGCTTTCTGAGGAGTCATCATAGAGGAAACGTATTACAGGCTCTGCGAGCTGTCAATCATCACACCCATGGTTTCATTGGATAATGTGGAATGCCTAACCAATGCCTTGCCAACAAAGGTTTGATTGATGGATGTAGTAACCAATCAAAAGGCCTTATCTTGCGCAGTGTATGTAAGCTGGGGCACGTTCAAAACTCAAACCGGTGCGCAACGTTTTGCTATGGTTTCTGGTTGAACGTCATGAGATGCGTTTTCTCTCGTTTGGTGGGTGTGTCAAATATGTCAGCCCAATCAGACGCAACATGTGTATAAACCAAGCGGTATTAAAGAGACAGCGCACACACAATGGGTCTAATGGTGCGTTCACACCGGACGCGATTCGCGCGAGTGATTTACATGTTAAGTCAATGCAGAGACGCGCAATGGCATTCTGCAGCGTGATTCACGCGAATGAGGCGGCGAGATTCGCGTGATTAAGTTTTGAGCATTTTGAACGCGCGATTCGCTCAAGTTGAAAAATCTGAACTTTGGCGGATATTTCGCGCCGCGTTAACCAATCAGGAGCTTGCTCTAGTACTGACAACAATAAGGAGAAAATCTGTATATTAATATCTGGTTCAGACAATATGATTATCACTGTGATAACATTAAATGACATGAAACACAACACAGTCTCTTTTTGTTAAATGCAAGTTTATGTTTGATCAATAATACAAAAGTATAAGTAAAGGTATAATAAGCAACACATGAAATAAAGCAAACAATTCAGTCAAACATTCAAAGTCAGTGCTAGTAGGCTAACGTTACAACTGCAACGTACAGTTATAGCCTAAAGATATAAAGTAATGAAACTTCTCTTTGCCCTCAGCC
Organism: Gobio occitaniae; assembly: GCA_033150135.1. Lineage (NCBI taxonomy): Eukaryota > Metazoa > Chordata > Actinopteri > Cypriniformes > Gobionidae > Gobio > Gobio occitaniae. The sequence goes on along the minus strand of JARQWZ010004116.1, from coordinate 48,537 downwards.
TAAACGATTCGCCAGGGAACAAATTATAGATCCATGAGAGCAAAGATCGGCCGTTACAAGACGAATTATATCTGGAGCCGCCACAGAGACATCAGAGCCAGCGGCAGAAGAACTGGCTGAGGAAAGGCTGATCTCACCGGGTTAATGAGCGCCGCTGATCCACTGGAGCTCACACACACACACACACACACACACACACACCAGATCACATGTTCAAATAGGCGCTCTTTATATAAATAAACCACTGATTTGAGCTTTAAACAACTACATTATCGACTGAAAAAGTCTTAAAATTACGTTTTGTCACACATTAACAGTAGATTTTAACAAAAAGAGACGTGTAAACACAGCCCATGTCAGACAATGAGACGAGCCGCTGGCAGAAGCTCCGCCCATGAGGAGAATCACGTCTGTTGTGCAGCGAATGTCACGCGCGATTGAAGCGAATAAACTCAAAATGTTCAAGCGTCCACCTAATTATTCGCGCGAATCGCGTCCGGTGTGAACGCCACATTAGTGAAGTTGTGTGTCCGCTCAGCTCGGTATACACAACAATTGAAGATATTAGAAGACATGATTGTCGTACCAGTTTTATAGTAAATATATATATCAACATGATGATGTATTTATTTATATTTTTAGCTTCGTTGCAAGGCAAGTTTATTTATATACCAAATTTCATATATGGTAATTTAGTGCTTTACAAGAAAATACAAGCTATTCAAAAGTAAGAACTAGAAATAAAGTCTGCCGCCAGTTTTGCGCACACACACAGTGGAGCGCGCAGACTCTATGACTGACACTTCTAATCAACTAAATGAGTTTTTTTAACTCTTTGTAATTTCTATAAATAGTTGCTTTTCAGTAACTGTATATCCATTATAATGATCAGTTTATTGCAGATTTATTAGAATGAAAAACTACTCTTTACAATTACAAATGTTCTGAAATAAATGGCCTTGTTGAAAGGACGCCTAGACCTTTCTTGACATAAAATCTTACAGAAGCTCCATTTCTGAGAATCATCCTCATATTTGAATCATAACATGATCAGACATTCAGTTTTATATTTAGGTCATTTTCAGGCTCTTAACATTAAAGTCTCATCATTTTTTCCCTAAGGGAAAAAAAAGTGAGTCACTTACATGTATATTACTCTGTTCCCATATTACTTTGAGTTATTATGACTCTTGTGTAACAACATTTCAAGTGTCTGGTTTAAAATAAGAGCAGATTTATGAATATAGACCATAGGGTTAAAGAGCTGCAGATATTTTCACTTGGGTATGTCGATTTATTGATAAAATAATAACATTAAAATATATTTAATCTAGTCTGGAGGCGTTCTTAAAAATAAGGGTACAAAATATGGGTCAAATTTTTTTTCATAAACTCAATATTATATGTCACTGTTATTTCATTTAATGTTATTTTTTATTTATTATGACATCTGCCATTTTTTGAAATCCTGTTTTTTGCAACTCACATTTCCACAGCTTCAAAAAATGTGTATATATGTGATTTTTACAATTAATATTTATATAAAAATAAAATAATTATTTACAGTGTGTTGGATTTTTGATTAATATAATATATATTAATATATTATGCATGCATATATATGTTATTATAGTCTCATTACATTTATGTACAATATTTAAAGCAGTTCATCATTCATTGAATTATTATATTATATTATTTAGGAGTAAATGGAATCAGGGGAAGATCATATGTTTAAATGTTTGCAGTGCATGAGTTGAAACGGATTATTTCCACACACACAGAGTTAAAGGACTGAAGTTATGAAGTCGAGCAGCTGAGACACGGCTCATATTTACACCAGCTTTTAATAACTCGATCCTCAACCTCCAGTGGCATCTGGACATGAATATCAGCCGTTATGCTCTCTAGTAACCAAAAACGCCACAATCTGACATAATCTAAACCCGTCATAACCGTTCCATAATCTCTGTCATAACCGTTCTATAATCTCCGTCATAACCGTTCTATAATCTCCGTCATAACCGTTCCATAATCTCTGTCATAACCGTTCCATAATCTCTGTCATAACCGTTCCATAATCTCTGTCATAACCGTTCCATAATCTCCGTCATAACCGTTCCATAATCTCTGTCATAACCGTTCTATAATCTCTGTCATAACCGTTCCATAATCTCTGTCATAACCGTTCTATAATCTCTGTCATAACCGTTCCATAATCTCTGTCATAACCGTTCTATAATCTCTGTCATAACCGTTCCATAATCTCTGTCATAACCGTTCTATAATCTCTGTCATAACCGTTCCATAATCTCTGTCATAACCGTTCTATAATCTCTGTCATAACCGTTCCATAATCTCTGTCATAACCGTTCTATAATCTCTGTCATAACCGTTCCATAATCTCTGTCATAACCGTTCTATAATCTCTGTCATAACCGTTCTATAATCTCTGTCATAACCGTTCCATAATCTCCGTCATAACCGTTCCATAATCTCTGTCATAACCGTTCCATAATCTCTGTCATAACCGTTCTATAATCTCTGTCATAACCGTTCCATAATCTCCGTCATAACCGTTCCATAATCTCTGTCATAACCGTTCTATAATCTCTGTCATAACCGTTCCATAATCATCTCTGTCATAACCGTTCTATAATCTCTGTCATAACCGTTCCATAATCTCTGTCATAACCGTTCCATAATCTCTGTCATAACCGTTCCATAATCTCTGTCATAACCGTTCCATAATCTCTGTCATAACCGTTCCATAATCTCCGTCATAACCATTCCATAATCTCTGTCATAACCGTTCCATAATCTCTGTCATAACCGTTCCATAATCTCCGTCATAACCGTTCCATAATCTCTGTCATAACCGTTCTATAATCTCTGTCATAACCGTTCCATAATCTCTGTCATAACCGTTCCATAATCTCTGTCATAACGTTCCATAATCTCTGTCATAACCGTTCCATAATCTCTGTCATAACCGTTCCATAATCTCTGTCATAACGTTCCATAATCTCTGTCATAACCGTTCCATTATCTCTGTCATAACCAATATTTTGTATTGTATAATTTATTATAATATTTAATATATGTAATAATAATATAATATTCAATATAATATTTGATATGTAATTAATATAATACATTAATATTTATATATATATATATATATATTTTTTTTTTACGGCGTGTTGGAGTTTTTATATATATATATATATATAATTATATACATGTAATTTTTTATCATTCATATTTACATATTTATAAATATTTTTTTACAGCGTGTAGGAGCTTTTATATATAAATATAATTATATTTGTGTAATTTTTTGTCATTCATATTTACATATTTATATATATTTTTTACGGCGTGTTGGAGTTTTTATATATACATATAATTATATTTATGTAATTTTTTATCATTCATATTTACATATTTATATATATTTTTTACGGCGTGTTGGAGTTTTTATATATATATATATATATAATTATATACATGTAATTTTTTATCATTCATATTTACATATTTATAAATATTTTTTTACAGCGTGTAGGAGCTTTTATATATACATATAATTATATTTATGTAATTTTTTTATCATTCATATTTACATATTTATATATATTTTTTACAGCGTGTAGGAGCTTTTATATATACATATAATTATATTTATGTAATTTTTTATCATTCATATTTACATATTTATATATAAATATATATATATGTGTGTATATTTAATCTAGTCTGGAGGTTTTCCTAAAAATAAGCTTTTCATGAACAGGGTATGAAAATGTGTTTAAAATTAAAAATGTTATGTTTTAAAATGTGTTTTTTCCCCCTATGTTTACATAAAATTATTATAAATATTTGTATGTAAATAAATATTATTTTATAGTATTTTAATAAATTATAATACATTTTAAAATCTCAAGTTTCAGCAGAATGACTCATACGCTGCCATACGTTTCATTTTATTTGTATTTATTATGTCATTAAACGCATGGCTGATATTCCCCTGTCAAACAAGCATTTAAAACTAAAACGAATGCTTTATTTTTAAAGGTCTTTTGCTGTCAGACTCAAACTTCATTACACAAGCGGTCGATCACTGGGACATCAATGTGGCACAAACGGCCGTTTCCTGGGAATGACCCACACACTGCACCGTAGTTTATAAGCCTGAACTGTAAATAACACACGCGTGAACACAAGCATTAACACGCATGTGCATTCCAGCCCAGTAAACACAGACCTCCAGTAAAGTCCTGCACTATCTCCATAACTGGCCAGAGCGGGAGTCCTAAAGCGGCCAGAGCTGATTCAGGCCCTCGGGTGACCTTTACTGTGACCCCGCCGACCTTTACTGTGACCCCGCCTCGGCAACCGGAGATCAGCACACATGACATAACACTGACACCTGATCAGGGAAATCTGCAGAAGACTCTGAAACACGTGAATGTTTCTCAGAAGCCGCGTCTCTTCCTGATGCCGGAGACCTGATCAGTGACATCGCTAAAACAGGTTATGTCAGATTAATATGAAAGTGAAACGGCAAACCTCAGTTATTGCACTAGAGCAGATGTGAGTGGCCTGCTCTCATAGGCGTGTGTAAATATAAGCTAACATCTTTATATTTCAATATTTGGAAGGGAACATGACCAGACTAGGTCCATTTACTGTGGTCAGACTCAACATCCCATAATATGGAAGCACCGATATATGAACATTTTGGCCGATAATTGTTTGTATTTGAAAGCCGATATATACTTTTTGAGCACCTGATTAAGTCTCAGCATTGAATCCATGTCCCAAACACACAATTATGATGTTTTTATTATAATTTATGTCGCCGATATATTGCACTTTTTAGTGATTCCAATCATATTTCAAGACATTCATAACCATAATCTGCGCATCTGAAGTGTCTCAGCTGAAGGAAATTATACACTCTAAAAATGTTGGGTTAAAAAATAACCCAAGTTGGGTTGAAAATGGACTAACTCAGCGATTGGGTTGTTTTAACCCAGCGATTGGGTTGTTTTAACCCAGCGATTGGGTTGTTTTAACTCAGCGATTGGGTTGTTTTAACTCAGTGATTGGGTTGTTTTAACTCAGCGATTGGGTTGTTTTAACTCAGTGATTGGGTTGTTTTAACTCAGTGATTGGGTTGTTTTAACCCAGCGGTTGGGTTGTTTTAACTCAGCGGTTGGTTTTTTTTAACTCAGCGATTGGGTTGTTTTAACTCCACGATTGGGTTGTTTTAACCCAGCGATTGGGTTGTTTTAACTCCACGATTGGGTTGTTTTAACTCAGCGATTGGGTTGTTTTAACTCAGTGATTGGGTTGTTTTAACCCAGCGGTTGGGTTGTTTTAACTCAGCGATTGGGTTGTTTTAACTCCACGATTGGGTTGTTTTAACCCAGCGATTGGGTTGTTTTAACTCCACGATTGGGTTGTTTTAACCCAGCGATTGGGTTGTTTTAACTCCACGATTGGGTTGTTTTAACCCAGCGATTGGGTTGTTTTAACTCCACGATTGGGTTGTTTTAACCCAGCGATTGGGTTGTTTTAACTCCACGATTGGGTTGTTTTAACTCAGCGATTGGGTTGTTTTAACTCAGTGATTGGGTTGTTTTAACCCAGCGGTTGGTTTTTTTTAACTCAGCGATTGGGTTGTTTTAACCTAGCGATTGGGTTGTTTTAAGCAAACATTTAACCCAACCGCTGGGTTAAAACAACCCGACTTGGGTTATTTTTAAACCAGCATTTTTTAGAGTGTACATTATTTAAAAATTAATACACACTGATCAGGCATAACATCATGACCATACCACTGATGATCTCCTGTTAGTGGGTGGGATATATTAGGCAGCAAGTGAACATTTTGTCCTCAGAGTTGATGTGTTAGAAGCAGGAAAAATGGGCAAGAGTAAGGATTTGAGCGAATTTGACAAGGGCCAGATTGTGACGGGTCAGAGCATCTCCAAAACTGCAGCTCTTGTGGGGTGTTCCCGGTCTGCAGTGGTCAGTCTCTATCAGAAGTGGAGGACCAGTGGAGAACCGGCCACAGGGTCATGAAGGACCAGTGGAGAACCGGCCACAGGGTCATGAAGGACCAGTGGAGAACCGGCCACAGGGTCATGAAGGACCAGTGGAGAACCGGCCACAGGGTCATGGAGGACCAGTGGAGAACCGGCCACAGGGTCATGGAGGACCAGTGGAGAACCGGCCACAGGGTCATGAAGGACCAGTGGAGAACCGGCCACAGGGTCATGGAGGACCAGTGGAGAACCGGCCACAGGGTCATGAAGGACCAGTGGAGAACCGGCCACAGGGTCATGGAGGACCAGTGGAGAACCGGCCACAGGGTCATGGAGGACCAGTGGAGAACCGGCCACAGGGTCATGAAGGACCAGTGGAGAACCGGCCACAGGGTCATGGAGGACCAGTGGAGAACCGGCCACAGGGTCATGGAGGACCAGTGGAGAACCGGCCACAGGGTCATGGAGGACCAGTGGAGAACCGGCCACAGGGTCATGGAGGACCAGTGGAGAACCGGCCACAGGGTCATGGAGGACCAGTGGAGAACCGGCCACAGGGTCATGGAGGACCAGTGGAGAACCGGCCACAGGGTCATGGAGGACCAGTGGAGAACCGGCCACAGGGTCATGGAGGACCAGTGGAGAACCGGCCACAGGGTCATGAAGGACCAGTGGAGAACCGGCCACAGGGTCATGGAGGACCAGTGGAGAACCGGCCACAGGGTCATGGAGGACCAGTGGAGAACCGGCCACAGGGTCATGGAGGACCAGTGGAGAACCGGCCACAGGGTCATGGAGGACCAGTGGAGAACCGGCCACAGGGTCATGGAGGACCAGTGGAGAACCGGCCACAGGGTCATGGAGGACCAGTGGAGAACCGGCCACAGGGTCATGGAGGACCAGTGGAGAACCGGCCACAGGGTCATGGAGGACCAGTGGAGAACCGGCCACAGGGTCATGGAGGACCAGTGGAGAACCGGCCACAGGGTCATGGAGGACCAGTGGAGAACCGGCCACAGGGTCATGGAGGACCAGTGGAGAACCGGCAAAAGAAGGACCAACACAATATTAGGTCACGTTTAAAACTGTGTGTTCAGAGAATGTTTGTTAGCTTGTAAGACACATAGTAATAAAACATTTACATATTTTATGCCAACCCTGTTGCATTCAAAAGGTCGAAGGTCAGAGCTAACAATAGGGCTGATCACATTACTGACCGTCACCTTTGTTTGACTAACCCGAGCTGTTATATGGAAGTCTGTAAAACCTTAGATACAATTGGCTCAAAGCCACAGGAAAGCTCTTTCAAAAATAAACCCAAGGACCAGAAGGACCAGCCTTTGAGAACTCAGCATTTGCATGAGGGTCACATGACCAGCAAGAAAAAAAGGATCTGTTTACACTTGCCATCCAGACGCGCCAAGACAGAGTAAGAGTATTCCACGGAGCACACACAACAGTAAGACACACTCTTTATATCTCTTTATATCTCTCTGTGTGAGTGTTAGGAGGCTTTATGCTTTCAGAAATCCTCCAGTTAAACTGCAGCTTCAGCTGAGGCTGGGATGAAGAGTCATAAACACAGCAATAACTGGGGTCTAATACATGAGAATGAACAACGAGTTTGAGAGTTTTGAATTCTTTATACGGTTTACAGATCAGGCTGTGTGTGTGTGTGTGTGTGTGTGTGTGTGTGTGTGTGTGTGGGCAGTGAATTCCTGTTCTGTTTTCGAGGCGTGACCCGTCAAACTGACGTCTCATCTAGCAGAGCTCATAACCGTCTCACACAGCCTCTTAATCTAGTGTTCGCGTTAAAGGCACAGTGATTGGGTTGTTTTAACTCAGCGATTGGGTTGTTTTAACTCAGCGATTGGGTTGTTTTAACTCAGCGATTGGGTTGTTTTAACTCAGTGATTGGGTTGTTTTAACTCAGCGATTGGGTTGTTTTAACTCAGCGATTGGGTTGTTTTAACTCAGTGATTGGGTTGTTTTAACTCAGCGATTGGGTTGTTTTAACTCAGTGATTGGGTTGTTTTAACTCAGCGATTGGGTTGTTTTAACTCAGCGATTGGGTTGTTTTAACTCAGTGATTGGGTTGTTTTAACTCAGCGATTGGGTTGTTTTAACTCAGTGATTGGGTTGTTTTAACTCAGCGATTGGGTTGTTTTAACTCAGTGATTGGGTTGTTTTAGCCCAGTGATTGGGTTGTTTTAGCCCAGTGATTGGGTTGCTTTGACACAGCGATTGGGTTGTTTTAACTCAGCGATTGGGTTGTTTTAACTCAGCGATTGGGTTGTTTTAACTCAGTGATTGGGTTGTTTTAGCCCAGTGATTGGGTTGCTTTGACACAGCGATTGGGTTGTTTTAACTCAGTGATTGGGTTGTTTTAGCCCAGCGATTGGGTTGTTTTAGCCCAGTGATTGGGTTGTTTTAGCCCAGTGATTGGGTTGTTTTAGCCCAGTGATTGGGTTGTTTTAGCCCAGTGATTGGGTTGTTTTAACTCAGTGATTGGGTTGTTTTAGCCTAGCGATTGGATTGTTTTAGCCCAGTGATTGGGTTGTTTTAGCCCAGTGATTGGGTTGTTTTAGCCCAGCGATTGGGTTGTTTTAGCCCAGTGATTGGGTTGTTTTAGCCCAGTGATTGGGTTGTTTTAGCCCAGTGATTGGGTTGTTTTACCCAGTGATTGGGTTGTTTTAGCCCAGTGATTGGGTTGTTTTACCCAGTGATTGGGTTGTTTTAACCCAGTGATTGGGTTGTTTTAACTCAGCGATTGGGTTGTTTTAGCCCAGCGATTGGGTTGTTTTAGCCCAGTGTAAATGCAAGATATCGGATACAGGTGGCTTTTATAAGACGATGTAAGCATGTTGTCAAAAAAAAATCGGATAAAGTCACCAAATCGGAAGACCTGCAGTGTAAATGCGGTTTATATGACTTCTCTCTGAGGCGTTTGTGCTCGAGAGCGCCCTCTGGCTTCAGTGTGAATCAAACATATTCTGGGTGAAAAACAGGAAGAATAATACTTCTCTCTAAATAAATGTATATGACAGTCCATATATTTTTCTCCAGTGTACAGGAGCTTTCCCCAGAGTTCAATTCAATTCAAATGTATTTTTATATCGCTTTTCACAATACACATTGTTTCAAAGCAGCTTTACAGAAAGTGCATTTCATAAATGTTAAAGAAAAATGTTAGAAAAAGTTAATCAATCATGTATTAATTTAGTGGATGCATAAGAGGCTCATTTTTCATATTTCTAATAATAATAATAATAATAATGCCCTACAGTTTTTTTGTAAAATACATTTTCTGTAAAATATAAATATTAGTATTATTATATTGTAATATGTATTCTTAAATTCTCTATTTTTATTTTTTAAATGTTACTGTAATAGTAATATTTCTAATTTTGTTAAATATTTTTATTTAGCAATCATAATAAATATTACTAGTTATATTAATTAGTGCTGTCAAAAGACTAATCGCTATTAATCGCATCCAAAATAAAAGTTTGTGTTTACATAATATATGTGTGTGTACTCTGTTAATTATTATTTATATATAAATACACACACAAGCGTGTATATATTTAAGAAAAAAAATATTTTTTATATATAAAACATTTATATTTATATATATTATAGATTATATAAATGTATATACATGCAAATATTTCTTAAATATATACATGCTTGTGTTAATTAATCTTTTGACAGCCCTATTATTAATATATAAGCACAAAAGGTATATATATATATATATATATATATATATATATATATATATATATATATATATATATATATATATATATATATATATACATTATTTAAACATCATTCATGGAACATTTTCTGAAAAAAAAAGTTATACTTGTTTCAGAACGTTCAGAGAACATTCAAAAGTAACATTTCCTTAACGTTTGTTGTTTTTTTAAAGTTGGGGGAACGTTCAGAAACACTTTTATAACTTTATGGGAACACTAAATGTTCTAAGCTGGACAGAAACATACTGTAACTTTTCAAGACACAAAACGGCCAAAAAAGAGAGCATTTAATGGAAGAAAACTGTAAAAATAACCCGTTCTGAACAGATCAGCAGAAGCACTAGAGATAAGAGTAAATGTGGTAAATGTGTGAGCTTGAGCTGTTCCTGTTTGTGTAGAGCATTTCAGCTCAAATGAGACTAACTTTTCAGATAAAAATAACAAAATCCATCTTTCAAATTACGTCTTTATTTTATTCAAACACACTTTCATAACCATAGAATTATGATTCATATTTTAGAGCTGTCGGGACGGATTTCGCGGGAAATTGCATACATACCTGTGCGGGTCACGTGAGGCTGAAAATATGTAGTCACAACAAAAGAGAAGGATCATTAAAAACCTCGGGGGAATCGCTGGTTTTTAGAGACAAAACTAATGTTATTGTGTCCATCTGCTCTGATAACATCCCATTACCCAAATCGTGAACACGAACCGTGATAATCTGCGCAGAGCCAACCAAAACAACGTTCTGACGCGTGTAGTATTAATGTTTAACCCCTAGAGCGCCTTAAAGGTGCAGTGTGTGAATTTTAGCGGCTTTTAGTGGTGAGGTTGTGAATTGCAATCATTAAACGCTCACTGTCCCTTTCGGAGAACATAGAGAAGCTTTGGAGGCTGAAACAGGTCAAAAATGTCGTCGTCGGAATAAAGTAGAGAGTAGCTACCCAATAAACACAGAACGTTCCCCTAACGTTCCCGTTTGGTTATTTTTGTAGGGAACCAAATAAGAACGTTCTGGGAACGTTCTCTATTGGTTGTGTTTTTGTAACCAAAAGTGAACGTTCCCAGAACGTTCCCTTCAGGTTATTTTTGAGGTGTTATTTTATAACCTAAAGAGAACCTTCCCAGAACGTTCCCTGCAGGTTATTTTTAGATTACATTTTTTTTGTAATCTAAAACGCACAGCAGGGTAAATTATATCGGAGTAAATAGGTTAGGGGAACGTTCCGGGAAGGTTAGGGGAACGTTCTCCAAACCAACAGGGAACGTTCTATTTACGTAAAGAAAACTTTCCTGGCTAACCAATAGAGAACGTTAGGATGTCTGTTCTGGGAACATTCTGAGAACGTTCTGGAAACCAGAAACTAACGTTCCCAGAACGTTCTGGGAACCAAAAATTGTTATCTGGGTAGTGCTCTGTAGAGCGGTTTGTCCCTTTAGGGCTACTGTAGAAACATGACGGCACAAAATGGCGGCTTCAATGTAAGGGACCCGCGGTGTGTGTAGATAGAATCGGCTCATTCTAAGGTCATAAAAACATAACGGTACATTATATAAGGTCTTTATACTCCACTGAAAACATAGTTATGTATATTATATTGCATGTCTGTGTCCATAAATAATACACACTGCACATTTAAAGGCACAGCAGCTTATTTTAATGTGTATTGTTTCCTCTGCTCGCATCAGAAATGATTTAAACGAACTGATCTGTTCATGGATGTTCATTTGAGAATGAGTGACAGGTCTTCAAATCAACAATACAAGTAGTCCTGTACTTGAACTAATGTTTTTGTCTTTTATTGCAGGAAAAGCTCTCACATAACAGACAACCATGGCAGGTGAGCAGCATTTCTTTCATCTACAGTATTTTATGTTTTGGAAGAGTATGATTTATTACACGTACATGGTTGTTTACTGGAGTCTGTGAATGAAACTGCCTGAAGTAAATGGCAGAGAGAGATTGTTAAAGGAAGACGTGAGAGGAAACACAATAACACGAGTCTCCTACAGACTGACCTGCACACACACAACACACTGTGCGAATTAAACTCAATGACTAACAGAAATATCGCTAACTGATCAACGTATGCTAACGAATACACCGAAATATGTCCACAGAAATGAGTGTTCATCGAGATGTTATGGTCTCTAACGACCTCATGTGGACACTCGTGGTATTGCAAGAGGCTTTTACAGTAACACATTTCATACAGTGGTGATAATTAAGACATTAAAGAGAAAAAGGATACACATACAGTCATTGATTTATTTATTATTTTGCAACCATAAAATAACGTTCCCAGAATGTTGCAGGGTGGATTTTAATTAACCTAAAAAAATACGTTTAGGTCATTATTTAAAACCTTGTGTAACCTGAGCTCTGTAATTAGTTTAATAAACGAGATTAGTCAAAACGCACTAATGATCAGATAAATCCAACTTTATAGCTAAAATATTAAACCAGATTTAAGCATAGTGTGCATAGTCTTCCACAGAAAACCGCGCGCTCGCGTGATTTAAAAATGAACGGTCATTTCGTTTTACTGGCTGACTGACTATCATTCGTTTATCGATCTCTTTATTGAATAATTACTTTTGATTAATACAGATGTGAGGCTAAATATGATTTTGGATAGATTGGACACCATTATGAAAGAGAACATGATGTTAATCGAGAAGTTTTTGTTAACGGACCAAATAACGAAGCTTTTCCCCCTAAACTAAAATTAAGAAATAAATGTACTGACACTACTTTCAGTAAAATAATTGTTTATTCATTTTTTTAATGTCTGTGAATAAATGTTGGTAATATATATATATATATATATAAAAACTGATTATGTTGAAGTCATTGTTATTTGGTGCTGAATAAATGTAAGATGGGTAGCCCGTGAATTATAGCAAATTGTACATAGGCCTATTAATGAACAAATTTAATCTATCTTCCATATGATGGTTGATGTGCTCGTGTAATTAAAAAATAAATAAAAACAGCACATGGTTTGTATAATAGTGATTATAGACATCCATCCATCTACCGGGGGAATAATATCAGAGTAAAGAGGTTAGGGAAACGTTCTGGGAACGTTAGAATAACGTTCTACAACCCAAAAACGAACTCTCTATTTCTGTTAAGAAAACTTTCCTTGCTAACCAAGAACAAACTTTAAAAATAACTTTCTGGAAACCAAAAAATTGTTAGCCGGGTGGGAGAAATTTTGCGTGCAAAAAGAAAAATTTTGGCAATAGCGTAGCGATTTATGAAGCACAGCTCATACACGTGACTTTTGAACCAAGCAGCTGTTGGTCAGCGCATGAATTTGCGTGACCATTTGAACATTCGCAAAATCTGCATTGTTTATGTCATAATTACCATAGCTATTGTAAAAGGCATTAGCAAACTCGTAATTACAACGATGACTTGTAGCACGTGACCGCTGTATCACGCGAATATTTAATTAGGAGTTAATGAACAGCTCCAAGTACAGAGTCACCAGTTATCATCTCTTATTTACAGTGATTACGACATGGGTTTTTTCGCCCTCACGCAAAACTGCAGATCGCGCGATTTCTATTGAAATCCGAGCAACGGTAAATGTGACCGGAGCTTTAATGACAAGCTTTTCCTCTAAATATACAAATTGTGCACATTTTGATTTATATATAATTACAATATACAGTAAATATAATATTATTATGGTAATTACGACAGTAACAATTTTTTCGCCCTCACACGATTCCTATTGAAATCTGAGCAACGGTAAATGTGACCGAAGCTTTAATGACAAGCTGTTGCTCTCAATATACAAATCACATTTTGATTTATATATAATTACAATTTACAGTATATATAAGATTATATACGGTAATTACGACAGTGAACTATTTTTTCGCCCTCAAGCGAAACTGCCGATCGTGCGATTCCAATTGAAATCCGAACAACGGTAAATGTGACCGGAGCTTTAATGACAAGCTGTTCCTCTAAATATAAAAATTGTGCAAATTTTTATTTATATAATTACAATATACAGTATATACAATATTATTACGGTAATTACGACAGTGAAACATTTTTTAGGCCCTCACGCGAAACTGCAGATTGTGCAATTCCTATTAAAATCCGAGCAACGGTAAATGTGACCGCAGCTTTAATGACAAGCTGTTCCTCTAAATATACAAATTGTGCACATTTTGATTTATATATAATTACAATATACAGTATATATAATAAGATTACGGTAATTACGAAAGTGAACTATTTTTTCGCCCTCACGCGAAACTGTCGATCGCACGATTCCTATTGAAATCAGAACAGCGGTAAATGTGACCGAAGCTTTAATGACAAGCTGTTCCTCTAAATATACAAATTGTGCAATTTTTTATTTATATATAATTACAATATACAGTATATATAATATGATTACGGTAATTACGAAAGTGAAATTTTTTTTTGCCCTCACGCGATTTCTATTGAAATCCGAGCAACGGTAAATGTGACCGAAGCTTTAATGACAAGCTGTTCCTCTAAATATACAAATTGTGCAAATTTTTATTTATATATAATTACAATTTACAGTATATATAATATTATCACGGTAATTACAAAAGTGAACAACTTTTTTACGCCCTCACGCGAAACTGCCGATCATGCGATTCCTATTGAAATCTGAGCAACGGTAAATGTGACCCTAATGACAAGCTGTTCCTCTAGTCTAAATATACAAATTGTGCAATTTTTATTTATATATAATTACAATACACAGTAAATATAATATTATTATGGTAATTATGACAGTGAACTATTTTTTCGCCCTCAAGCGAAACTGCCGATCGTGCGATTCCTATTGAAATCCGAACAATGGTAAATGTGACCGCAGCTTTAATGAAAAGCTGTTCCTCTCAATATACAAATTGTGCAATTTTTATTTGTATATAATTACAATATAGCTACAGTATATATAATATTATTACGAAGAAAACCAAACAAACCGGAATATATTGTATTGGTTGCAGCCAAAGCTCAAGTCATCATGTTTACATGAATAGTTCAGGATCAAACCTGTTTTATGAAGCTCTTCAGCCAATGTGCTGATGTTGGCAACAGTTGCCATGGCGACCTCAAGCATTCAGATTGCAGGAAACAGAAAGTGTGTGTGGAATGGGGTCAGGGTGCTTGAGTAGATCAGCAGTGGCTGATCTGAGGACAGATGGTAAAGTATTGGGCCAGAATATCAAGAGAGTTTCAGCAAATTATCAGTAATTCCACATAATAATAATAATAATAATAATGATGATATTACATTTTGACTAATATATGAATGGTTTTGTTATTTCACAGATAAAATAAAAAATGCTAAGATCGTCTTTGTCGTGGGTAAGTTGAGTTACTTTTACATTTCACCACTTATAACCCACATTTGTTTTTCAGTTTGCTTGGATTTATACATTTCAAATAATGCACTTTTATATTCTGTTTGTTTGATGATAAACTGTAATAAACATGGCTCTGATCCATTATTATTTATATATACATTATCCTGGTCCAACGATTAGAATAATTCATATTTTTTATGTTTTTGAGAGTTTCTTCTGCTCACCAAAGCTGAATTTATCAGCATTAGCTACTCTAGTCTTCAGTGTCACATGATCCACATTCTCGTATGAGGATTTGATGATCAACACATAATTTATGATTATTATCAGTGTTGAACACAGTTTTGTGTTGTATTTCTCAGGATTC
The DNA here is from genome assembly GCA_033150135.1 of Gobio occitaniae. Lineage (NCBI taxonomy): Eukaryota > Metazoa > Chordata > Actinopteri > Cypriniformes > Gobionidae > Gobio > Gobio occitaniae. The sequence goes on along the minus strand of JARQWZ010004116.1, from coordinate 32,971 downwards.
TTTGATGAACATCATTTATGTGAATCTTTAGTAGCATTATTAATGTCTTTACTGCCATTATTGATCAGTTTAATGACTCCCTGCTGAATAAACATATTAATTAATTCATTAATATAATATCTTACGTACCCCCAAACTTCTGAATGGAAATGTATCATGGTTTCCATAAAAAATATTAAGCAAATGTTTTTTTAAATAACAATAGCAATTTTTTTATTGAAATAAAGCTATACAATAAAATATAAACATATGTTAAAATGAATTATAAAAAACTTAAACAAAACAATTAGAAATGTTTTAGTCGAAATAATAAATTAATTAAAGCTAATAGAAATGTAAAAATGGTAAAAGCATGAAAAAAAAATACTAAAATGAAAATAAACTAAGAAATGAAAATAATAAAAATAGTAATATATACTATAATAGTATTAAAATAACACTTACTTACTGATTATTTTTGGTATGAACATATTTATTTTAATAGCACCTTTTAATTTTAGTTAAACTTTTAGTCAGTTTGATGTAAAAAAAAATTATTTTTACATGCATTTAAAAAATATGTCTTTAAATATCTAATTAAAAATAGTATTTATTTTATTTCAGTTGTAGTTTGTTATTGTTATGAATCAAAATAAACTAAATGAAAATGAGAAATGTTGCTCTGTTTTACTTCAGCTAGAGTTTATTCTATTTTAAGCAATGCAAATGTTTTTTAATAATCAGAATGATAATCATAAATGTTTCTTGAGCAGAAAATGATTTCTGAGGGATCATGTGACTCTGAAGATTGGAGTAATGATGATAAATTCAGCTTTTATTTCCCAGGAATAAATGACACATTACTCTATATTCACATAGAGAACAGATGATCTACACTATAAAAATATATCACAATTTTTACTGTATTTTTGATTACATAAATACAGCCTCTGTGAGCAGAAGAGACATTAAAATAATTTTAACCCTCTTGGGTTCTTTGGTCATTTCTGACCCAAATTAATTTTTTTAAATGTTAAAAATCGTAGCTTCATTGGAATGGTCTGAAACTTGGTGACTTTATTGGTACTTGGTTTATGAACACCCCAAAAAATTGGGGACAGGATTTGAAAAGTCTAAGTGGTCGTAAAAAGAATAGTCACACTCAGGACCTTCGGGTCAAAAATGACCCCCATAGGAAATGAATGGGAAATTGGCAAAAATATGAAAATACAGAGTTTTTTTGTGCATACAATCTACAAATCAGCCAGGAGGCAGAAAAAAAGACTCAACAGTGAAGATCTCTAAAACATCAAGAGTGCAAAACAGACAAAAAAACTCAAAAACAAAAACACAATTAGCTTTTGGAACGGCACGCGTTAATGTGTGTGTGTGCGTGTGTTTTTGTGTTTATAAGTGTGTGTGTGTGTGTGTGTGTGTGTGTGTGTGAGTTTTTTTTGTCTGTTTTGCACTCTTGATGTTTTAGAGATCTTCACTGTTGAGTCCTTTTTACTGCATCCTGGCTGATTTGTAGATTGTATGAACAAAAAAAAACAATTTCCCATTTATTTCCTATGGGGGTCATTTTTGACCCGAAGGTCCTGAGTGTGACCATTTTTTTACGACCACTTAGACTTTTCAAATCCTGTCCCCTCCATTTTTTTGGGTGTTCATATACCAAGTACCAATAAAGTCACCAAGTTTCGGACCATTCCGATGAAGCTACGATTTTTAAAAATGTTTTATAAAACGCAAGATCCACTATAGTGGTAAAAATGTGCCATTGCATGATAAAAATGCTCAATGTGTCCACCGAGCTCATTTAAAAAATTGCATTCATGAGGCCTAGGCTTGACTCTAAAATGAAATACAGCTTTAATACAATTTAAAAAAAATTATATATATATATATACATTTTTTATTATATTCAAAGGGGAAAAATGGGTCATAATTATTGCATAAATACTAATTATAAATCATAAAATTATCTCAAAACAACAAAAAAGAAAAGAAAAAATATTATTGAACAAAAATATATTCATTGATTTTACTCAAATCTTTTTTTCGGGTAATTTTTGACCCAAAGGTCCTGAGTGTGACCCATAAATGAAGAACCCCAGAGGGTTAAAGGGTTAGTTCACCCAAAAATGAAAATTGTGTCATTAATTCCTCACCCTCATGTGGTTGGACACCCTTCAGACCTCCGTTCATCTTCAGACACAAATGAAGATATTTTAGTGTAAAGCTGATGCTGAGAAAGGCTTCAGATAGGCCTCCATTGGCATTCAGTACATTTACACTCACAAGACCCATAAAAGGCACTAAAAACGTCTTTACAAAGTCCATCTCACCACAGTGACTCTACAATAATTTTACGATGCAACGACAATAGTTTTTGTGCGCAAAAAAATCAAAATAACGCCTTTATCCAGCTTGTTCTTGTCTTCCGTGTGTGTCTCCACGACGCATGCGTGAGAATATGAGCAGATCCGGCGTTCGTGAATCCATGAAATGCAAACTTTATCCCCATTTTGAGAACTACACCGAGACCTAAAGCACGATCAGTGTAGAATTCAACAGCTGAGATACGCGCGTCTTCCTCTGCTCGTAAACAAATCTCTTCTGGGTCATGTGTCCGAACGCCGGATCTGCTCATATTCTCACGCATGCGTCGTGGAGACACACACGGAAGACAAGAACAAGTTCGTAAAATTATTGTAGAGTCACTGTGGTGAGATGGACTTTGTAACGACGTTTTTAGTGCCTTTTATGGGTCTTGTGAGTGTAAATGTACTGAATGCCAATGGAGGCCTATCTGAAGCCTTTCTCAGCATCAGCTTTACACTAAAATATCTTCATTTGTGTCTGAAGATGAACGGAGGTCTGACGGGTGTCGAACCACATGAGGGTGAGGAATTAATGACAGAATTTTCATTTTTGGGTGAACTAACCCTTTAAATAAGGTGGTAGTGCTGAAGCAGTGTTCTCTCTCTCTCCGGTCGTCAGGCGGTCCCGGCTCTGGGAAAGGCACCCAGTGTGAGAAGATCGTGGCGAAGTACGGCTACACACACCTGTCCTCAGGTGACCTGCTGCGGGCCGAGGTGGCGTCCGGCTCTGAGCGGGGCAAGCAGCTTCAGGCCATCATGCAGAAGGGAGAACTCGTGCCTCTGGTCAGTCCAGGTCTGATCGGCCGCCGGTCACTGAGCGCTCACACACGCTGACCATGCTCTGCTTTCTGCAGGACACAGTCCTGGACATGATCAAAGACGCCATGATCGCCAAGGCTGACGTCTCCAAGGGTTACCTGATCGACGGATACCCTCGAGAAGTCGTCCAGGGAGAGGAGTTTGAGAAGAAGGTATGAGAACAAACGTAAATCAGGAACTGGTGTTAACAGTCGTCATGAAGGGCAACATTAGCCGTACAGACCAAAAGCACAGTTTGTCCCAGACTGTAAACATGTGTTCTTCTGCTGTAAAGTTGGCCATTTTAACATGAGCTCAATGAGATTCTGCTCCTTCTGGAGTCTGTCTTTAGTGGCCAGTCCATGAACTGCAGTTTAAGTCACTTCAGTATCGGCTTCAGGAGAAACTGCCACTTAGTTTACATAGAAAAACAATGGAAAAGTAGCGCATTGGAATGGAAAACGTCGTCATTCTCCATCATGAAAATGTTTCCGCCATTTTGAATTTTACCTACTTTTTCAAAGTCCTCCAAGACGGTTTGTCTGATTTTCCAACGATATCTCACGACCAATTAGTACGTATTTTATGAGGTGGCAAATTCATACAACCTCACTCGTAGGAATTTGTACGATTTGTCTAGACATTCCCGCCTCAATGTTCCCGCCTCAATGTTCCCGCCTCAATGTTCCCCCCTCAATGTTCCCCCCTCAATGTTCCCGCCTCAATGTTCCCGCCTCAATGTTCCCCCCTCAATGTTCCCCCCTCAATGTTCCCCCCTCAATGTTCCCCCCTCAATGTTCCCCCCTCAATGTTCCCCCCTCAATGTTCCCGCCTCAATGTTCCCGCCTCAATGTTCTCCCCTCAATGTTCCCCCCTCAATGTTCCCGCCTCAATGTTCCCCCCTCAATGTTCCCGCCTCAATATTCCCCCCTCAATGTTCCCGCCTCAATGTTCCCGCCTCAATGTTCCCTCCTCAATGTTCCCCCCTCAATGTTCCCGCCTCAATGTTCCCCCCTTAATGTTCCCGCCTCAATGTTCCCTCCTCAATGTTCCCGCCTCAATGTTCCCCCCTCAATGTTCCCCCCTCAATGTTCCCCCCTCAATGTTCCCGCCTCAATGTTCCCACCTCAATGTTCCCCCCTCAATGTTCCCCCCTCAATGTTCCCCCCTCAATGTTCCCGCCTCAATGTTCCCCCCTCAATGTTCCCGCCTCAATGTTCCCCCCTCAATGTTCCCGCCTCAATGTTCCCCCCTCAATGTTCCCCCCCTCAATGTCCCCCCCCTCAATGTCCCCCCCCCTCAATGTTCCCGCCTCAATGTTCCCCCCTCAATGTTCCCCCCCTCAATGTTCCCGCCTCAATGTTCCCGCCTCAATGTTCTCCCCTCAATGTTCCCGCCTCAATGTTCCCTCCTCAATATTTCCGCCTCAATGTTCCCCCCTCAATGTTCCCGCCTCAATGTTCCCGCCTCAATGTTCCCCCCTCAATGTTCCCGCCTCAATGTTCCCCCCCTCAATGTTCCCGCCTCAATGTTCCCGCCTCAATGTTCCCCCCCTCAATGTTCCCGCCTCAATGTTCCCCCCTCAATGTTCCCGCCTCAATGTTCCCGCCTCAATGTCCCCGCCTCAATGTTCCCACCTCAATGTCCCCCCCCTCAATGTTCCCGCCTCAATGTTCCCGCCTCAATGTTCCCGCCTCAATGTTCCCGCCTCAATGTCCCCCCCCTCAATGTTCCCGCCTCAATGTTCCCGCCTCAATGTTCCCGCCTCAATGTCCCCCCCCTCAATGTTCCCGCCTCAATGTTCCCCCCTCAATGTTCCCCCCCTCAATGTTCCCGCCTCAATGTTCCCCCCTCAATGTTCCCCCCCTCAATGTTCCCCCCCTCAATGTTCCCGCCTCAATGTTCCCCCCTCAATGTTCCCCCCCTCAATGTTCCCGCCTCAATGTTCCCGCCTCAATGTTCCCGCCTCAATAACTGTCTAATCTCCGTCTCCGGTCAGATCGGCGCTCCGGCTCTGTTGCTGTACGTCGATGCGAAGGGCGAGACGATGGTGAAGAGGCTGATGAAGCGCGGAGAGACCAGCGGACGCGCAGACGACAACGAGGAGACCATTAAGAAGCGTCTGGATCTGTATTACAAAGCCACCGAGCCCGTCATCGCCTACTATGAGAAGCGAGGCATCGTTAGGAAGGTGAGACAGGTCAAACGCCTCAGTCTGTGCTGCTGTTGAGCTCTCTCTGACCCATCTCTCTCTCTCTCTCTCTCTCTCTCTCTCTCCTCCAGATTAACTCGGAGCTGCCGGTGGACGAG
>JARQWZ010004116.1:0-22500 GCA_033150135.1 Gobio occitaniae | reverse complement strand
GGCCTTACCACTCTGAAGTTTGGGAAGCTCTGCAGTACAGCATTACAAATGGAGTTCTCGATTCCTCTGTGTTACGTGCTGCGTGTTTTGGATGTTGTTGTTTTTCTTGTCTCTGTCTCTCTGTTCTCTGGTTGTGCTGTCTTGCTCTCAGGTCTCCGTTGATTGGAGGAAACGACTGTCACTCTTCATCGAGGTGTCGTCTCTACAGCCAATCAAGTGCCGCCCAGGTGGTTAAAGGCTTCCGGCGTGTCCTGATTAGGAGAGCGCTTATGTGTGTGTGTGTGTGTGTGTGTGTGTGTGTGTGTGTGTGTGTGTGTGTGTGTGTGTGTGTGTGTGTGTGTGTGTGTGTGTGTGTGTGTGTGTGTGTGTGTGTGTGTGTGTGTGTGTGTGTGTGTGTGTGTGTGTGTGTGTGTGTGTGTGTGTGTGTGTGTGTGTGTGTGTGTGTGTGTGTGTGTGTGTTCAGAGTCTTTGATACCCTGTATCTCCGTTGTTATTTAGCGTGTGAATCCCACACTTGCTGTTTGCACTATGTGGGATGTGAGAGAGTAATTTATTACCTTCTGGGGAATTAGAGAACAGGTAAGCAGGTCGCGCGACATACATACTGCCCGCAGTTATCAAATGTTATACACACCAGGTAAGAGGTGATCGGCCTTTTTGTATTTTTGTTTTTATGTAAAGAAGGTTTAGTTATGGCGTCGGATGCGCCGAAGATTTCGGACTTGCTTTTCACATTTTTCTTTGGTTAGTAAGTTTAGAGGGTTTTGGGGAACTTAGTTTATGAATTGTTGGTTTTCTTCTTTTCTTTGATTTGGCGCCGCCCTAGTTCCTCTTTCCCCATTTAGATTATTATTTCCCTTAATATTTTCTTACTGCATTCATTGTAATAGCGCACACATATATACATATTAGTGGCTTCGGCTTGATGTACCAATAAATCAATTGGCCTTATTAAACTGCGTGTCTGGTCTTTTCTGCTGCCCGCTCCATGTCAGCATTATTAATATCTGAATGTTACGTTCCAACCCTAGACCTTTAAAAGTTCGTAACACTCTGTCATTTCTTTTGAAAATCAGTCAGTTATGAAAACTAGACTCTGAAAGCTTTCATTTTGTTGTTTAGAGTAAGATATTACAGTTCTAAGTGTACAATTGCAGATGTCCTACAAATAGGGGTTAAATCATTTTTATAAATCATAAATTTAGAAATGCATTCTTGGTAATGTGTTGTACATGCGTTTTTTTTATAGTTTGATTTTTGGGGAATTTTATTGAATCCAATTAGGGACCCGGACCATGACAAATGTTCCCGGAAATCCAACAGTGAAACATTATGACCACATTGGGTGTTTTTGAGAGGGGGCCTTTATTTATGCATCCTTACTAAAAAAAGCTACAACATTTCATGTCTCTCATTTCTGCAGCTCGTTTGCGATGATCTCATGGGTCAAGAAAACTGCGTTTACACTAGGGATCGACCCATATGGATTTTTAGTGCCGATACTGATTTTTTTCATCAGCCTTAGCCGATGACGATACGGGCTGCCTATTTTCTTGAGCCGATATTTGGAGCCGATACTGCTTTTGCTCCCTCAATTTACATCATAAAAATTACACAATGATCAGGATGATAATTAAAAATTCACAATTAAAAAAAAAGGAACATTTATTGACCTAAAAAAACAATATTTAACAAATAGTAAAAACAGGTGAGGTAGAACAAGAAAAAAAAGAGTTCAGTGGTGAAAATAAATATTTAAGCATAAATAAAATAATTACACTATTGCACAGTATCAACAAACAAGCAGCATAATAAAGTGCACACTGACTGTACTATACTTCATTTTAAAACTATTTACAACCAAGTCATTTAATGGTTACACTCTAAAAAATGCTGGGTTAAAAATAACCCAAGTTGAGTTGAATATGGACTAACCCAGCAATTGGGTTGTTTTGACCCAGCGGTTGGGTTAAATATTTGCTTAAAACAACCTAATTCCTGGGTTAAAACAACCCAATTAATGGGTTAGTCCATTTTCACCCCAACTTGGGTTATTTTTAACCCAGCATTGTTTAGAGTGTAGGTGCACTTCACTTAATCTCTTGTAGAGCAACACCAGCGGTAATTCAGGAAAAAATCTCCCAATGCTCCACGTGAAACTTCAGTCTTTCCACCTTTTACCATCGCGTCAATTCTCAATTGATTTTGATTAATATGCGCGAGGGAGAGCGAGAGAGTTTGAAGACGTGAGAGCTGCCCTGTGGACGCCTGTCTGGAAATAATGCAGGGGAAAAATATCGGAAAAGCAGCAGCCTTATATCGGCCGATGCTGATACATGTAAAAATTTTAAATATCGGCCCGATATATCGGCCGATGCTGATACATGTAAAAAGTGCAAATATCGGCCCGATATATCGGCCAATGCCGGTACATGTAAAAAATGCAAATATCGGCCCGATATATCGGCCGATGCTGATACATGTAAAAAAATGCAAATATCGTCCCGATATATCGGCCAATGCCGATACATGTAAAAAATGCAAATATCGTCCCGATATATCGGCCAATGCCGATACATGTAAAAAATGCAAATATCGGCCCGATATATCGGCCTAACACTAGTTTACACACACATGCGTTCAGTCCTATAGTAAGTAAATCATAACCCGGCATCCGTGTGACCTCAGTCCAAATGAACCTTGAGCAGATCCTCTGAGGGCCATAAGGAAATGGAGGGCCTCGCGCAGACACTTTCCCTTTGTGTAATGTGTTGTTTGCTGATGAGATGGAAACGAGTGGAATCCAGACGGAGAGACAGAGCAGAGCTTCCTGTGATTGACTGAGTGTGTGTACGTGCAGAATCCGGCTTCATGTTGTTTGTCCACACACATCACAAGCAGCTTTGAAGACCGACGGACACACAAAACAAACTCATTGGTCCATTATTCGTCAGATTAATATTTATCTCAACGGCACACATAAGAACTTCAGATTTAACCTAAATATCTGATATGGAATGTTTGTAATGTGTGTTTACCATCAGCCACTCATATATCTGAGTCTGAGCTGCACTATCGCCACCGTTTATGAGCACAGGCAAGGCTGGATTTGCCTCATATTTTAATATAAACTAATAAAAAATGTGTTGCTATGTGTTGTTACTGTCGGGCGGAATCCTCAAATGTCCAAAACTGCTGCTTTTCAGGAAATTAAAAAAATAAATAAATAAACACTGTGTTGGATGGATCGAAAAATATATGAATGATAGATGGATAGATAGAACAATGGATAGAATGATGGATGGATGGATAGAATGATAGATAAAAGATGTGTGGATGGATATAAATATATATGGATGATGGAACGATAGATGGATAGAACGATGGCTGGATAGAAAAATATATGGATGATAGAATGATAGATGGATGGATAGAACGATAGATGGAACGATGGATGGATGGATAGAATGATGGATGGAATAATGGATAAAATGATGGATGGATAGAACGATGGAGGATGGATAGAATGATGGATGGAATGATGGATGGATGGATGGATAGAATGATGGATGGAATGATGGATAGAACAATGGATGGATGGATGGAGGGATGGATGAATGGATGGATAGAACGATGGATGGAATGATGATGGATGGATAGAATGATGGATGGATGGATGGATAGAATGATGGATGGAATAATGGATACAACGATGGATGGATAGAACGATAGATGAAATGATGGATGGATGGATGGATAGAATGATGGATGGAATGATGGATAGAACGATGGATGGATGGATGGATGGAGGGATGGATGAATGGATGGATAGAACGATGGATGGAATGATGGATGGATGGATAGAATGATGGATAGAACGATGGATGGAATGATGGATGGATGGATGGATGGATGGATGGATAGAACGATGGATGGATGGATGGATAGAATGATGGATAGAACGATGGCTACAATGATGGATGGATAGAATGATGGATGGATAGAATGATGGATGGATAGAATGATGGATGGATGGATGGATGGATGGATGGATAGAATGATGGATGAATGGATGGATAGAACGATGGATGGAATGATGGATGGATGGATAGAATGATGGATGGATGGATGGATAGAATGATGGATGGAATAATGGATACAACGATGGATGGATAGAACGATGGATGAAATGATGGATGGATGGATGGATAGAATGATGGATGGAATGATGGATGGAATGATGGATAGAACGATGGATGGATGGAGGGATGGATGAATGGATGGATAGAACGATGGATGGAATGATGGATGGATGGATAGAATGATAGATGGATGGATGGATGGATGGATGGATGGATAGAATGATGGATAGAACGATGGATGGAATGATGGATGGATGGATGGATGGATAGAACGATGGATGGATGGATGGATGGATAGAATGATGGATAGAACGATGGCTACAATGATGGATGGATAGAATGATGGATGGATAGAATGATGGATGGATAGAATGATGGATGGATGGATGGATGGATGGATAGAATGATGGATAGAACGATGGATGGATAGAGGGATGGATGGAATGATGGATAGAACGATGGCTAAAATGATGGATGGATAGAATGATGGATGGATAGAATGATGGATGGATGGATGGATGGATAGAATGATGGATAGAACGATGGATGGATAGAGGGATGGATGGAATGATGGATAGAACGATGGCTAAAATGATGGATGGATAGAACGATGGATGGATGGATGGATAGAATGATGGATAGAACGATGGCTAAAATGATGGATGGATAGAACGATGGATGGATAGAGGGATGGATGGATAGAGGGATGGATGGATAGAGGGATGGATGGAATGATGGATAGAACGATGGATGGATAGAGGGATGGATGGATAGAGGGATGGATGGAATGATGGATAGAACGATGGCTAAAATGATGGATGGATAGAACGATGGATGGATGGATGGATAGAATGATGGATAGAACGATGGCTAAAATGATGGATGGATAGAACGATGGATGGATAGAGGGATGGATGGATAGAGGGATGGATGGATAGAGGGATGGATGGAATGATGGATAGAACGATGGATGGATAGAGGGATGGATGGATAGAGGGATGGATGGATAGAGGGATGGATGGAATGATGGATAGAACGATCGATGGATAGAACGATGGATGGATAGAGGGATGGATGGATAGAGGGATGGATGGAATGATGGATAGAGGGATGGATGGATAGAGGGATGGATGGAATGATGGATAGAACGATGGCTACAATGATGGATGGATGGATGGATGGATAGAATGATGGATAGAATGATGGATGGATAGAGGGATGGATGGAATGATGGATAGAACGATGGCTAAAATGATGGATGGATAGAATGATGGATGGATGGATGGATGGATAGAATGATGGATAGAACGATGGATGGATAGAGGGATGTATGGAATGATGGATAGAACGATGGCTAAAATGATGGATGGATAGAACGATGGATGGATGGATGGATAGAATGATGGATAGAACGATGGCTAAAATGATGGATGGATAGAACGATGGATGGATAGAGGGATGGATGGATAGAGGGATGGATGGATAGAGGGATGGATGGAATGATGGATAGAACGATGGATGGATAGAGGGATGGATGGATAGAGGGATGGATGGATAGAGGGATGGATGGAATGATGGATAGAACGATGGATGGATAGAGGGATGGATGGATAGAGGGATGGATGGAATGATGGATAGAACGATCGATGGATAGAACGATGGATGGATAGAGGGATGGATGGATAGAGGGATGGATGGAATGATGGATAGAGGGATGGATGGATAGAGGGATGGATGGAATGATGGATAGAACGATGGCTACAATGATGGATGGATGGATGGATAGAAACATATATTGTTGATAGATGGATGGACAGACAGAAAGACTCTTGTAATAAATACTCTAGTAAATTCTAATAGCTTGTCTTTGTCTTTGCGCGGTATATTCTTCTCATATTTATCTGATAATTCATAATAATCTCGACGAGCAGCAGAAATGAGCATCAGGGTCAGTGACTGTCCTGCGCCTGAAGAGGGCGCTGTCCCCAGACACACACACACACACACACACACACAAACTTCTGCGCACGTCCTCCATCCTCTTCATCTTCATCACGTGTGTAACGCATATGATCATCATTGCGCGCGCGCGTGTGTGTGTGTGTGCGCGCGAATGAATCATGATCTGCGCATGAGTGTGTGTGTGTGTGTGTGTGTGTGTGTGTGTGTGTGAGGGAGGGTCAGTGTGAGGAAGAGGACGTCAGCGCAGAGGGTTCAGCCGGACACACTCTCAGACTGACCGCTGGATCTGCCGGACCTCTGGACGAGCGCGCGCGGGCGGAGGTAAAACTCTCCTCTGTGGACGCGCGTGTGTGTGTGTGTGTGTGTGTGTGTGTTACAGTAGAGGCTTTGCGTTCACATGCTCGCGCTATAATAACTTTAGACACGCGCTGTGAGGAACTTTTAAACGCATGATACGCGAATTATGATATGTTTGTGAGTTATTAAATAAGTTAATGACATAGACTATATTAAATCTCCACCTCGAGGAAGTGATGTCTCGCGCTAATGCTGATCTCTCTCTCAGGAAATATTGAGTGTGGAATATTCATCTGAAATATCATAACCAGCTCGAGTCGAGACTTCACCAAAACACTGAAGATGAAGAGCGTCACGTGTGTTATAGCCGTTCTGCTGAGCCTGAGGACCGCGGCTTCAGGTAAGAGTGTGTGTGTGTGTGTGTGTGTGTGTTATGCTGACTTAAAACTGAAACTTCATGAGATCGTTCTGAAAGAGGAACTGAACCCAATAGGGATGAGTGGAGATCTCGGATTCTTCATTGAGACGGGTTGAGATTGAGTGTGTGTGTGTGTGTGTGTGTGTGTGTTCTTCTCCAAATTCTCCATGTGTTCTGTGTTGCTCAACGTTCTCAGAACGTTCTGGCAAAGTTGTGATCAAACGTTCTTCCACCTCGGGTGTGCATTAATTTTCTAATAATTCGTCAATTATTCATTATTAATGTTCTTCAATATTTAATGCATGTTTCAATTCATCTGGCAAGTTTTTATGACAGACACCATTTAAATGCTTATATTTCAAAAAACGAATTGGAGTAGAAATATGATTATGTAATTGTAAAGTTAATATTTAGGGCTGTCAAAAGATTAATCGCGATTAATCGCATCCAAAATAAAAGTTTGTGTTTACATAATATATGTGTGTGTACTCTGTTAATTAGTATTTATATATAAATACACACACAAGCTATTTTTATTTTTATATATAAAACATTTATATTTATATATATATTATAGATTATATAAATGCATATACATGCAAATATTTCTTAAATCTATACATGAATGTGTGTGTATTTATATATAAATAATAATTAATACAGTACACATATATTATGTAAACACAAACTTTTATTTTGGATGCGATTAATTGCGATTAATCTTTTGACAGCCCTATTAATATTATAACTGTATTATTATAAAAACAAGTGTTTGTGTAGAAATCAGCTCATTTCTATCTTCAATAATAGGGTTTACAACATCAGTTCAGATGTTCTTCTTTTGCCATGTTTTGTTCACTGGAGCGATTCTAGGATTGTTATTATAGGGGCGTATGAAACAAAAATGCTAATAATTTAGTTTAGGGTCCAATTCTCACTATTAACTAATAGCTTATTAGTATGCATATTAGGATATTGGCTGTTTATTATTACTTATAAAGCAAATATGAATGCATGACCATATTCTACATCCCTTAATCATATAAAGTAGGCCGGTTTATAATCACTGAAGTCCCAAATGTGAGTTTAGGGGAGAACATTTTGATTTCTACGATCTATATGTGCATTTTAAGATGCCAAAAAATGAGAAAACAATAACTTGAAAACCATGTCAGTGGCAGATATGACTGATGAAGTTTTCCATGTTTGTCAGTGAAGACAGTAAACATATGTTTAACTGATATTTATATGTTTTATGAATCATTTTCATAGACATGTTAATTTACCGAAGGCTAACAGGAAAGCTGAGTTACTACATTTATTAGATTAATTCATCATATGCACACATATCTTATGCCTAATCGGAAGAAAATGGTTTTGTTAATATTTCTTGTTTGTTAATTATATTATAAATGACATTACATAGGCCTATTTCAACTCAAAATGCGAAATTAGACAAAAGTTTATTAATTTGGCTGAATATTTTTGTCATTTGTTTAACGTTTTTGACTTTCAGAAGCAGCTCAGATATGAAATGTTTAGTTTAGCTTCATATCTCTCACTTGACCTCGAGTCACTGCTAAAATTCGCGCTCAGCAGCTTCTGTGAACATAAAGCCCGCCTACTCTGATTTGATTGGCTTTCTCAAATATGTTGACATTGACGAGCGGTGACAGACCAATGAGAGCTCAGATCAACACACACACCTCTGCTTCTGGCGTGCGCTCTGTGTTTTATTTTTTATTATGCAAACAGACAAGTACAATATTTACAAATGAGAAATTAGATGAAAATTACATAGACCAACAAAACATACATTATGGTCAGTACGATTTGGATATATGTGTGTGTGTGTGTGTGTGTGTAACTGTAAGTGTAACTGGGTGTGGAAATGGAAAAATATTTGAATAAAGCAGCATGTAGGGAAGTACAACAGACATAACCAGAGTCAAAAATAAATAAATAAAAACATAAATAAATAATAATTTTAAATGACAATAATGATGATGAAGATTGAAATAGTATTGCCAAAAAAAATGGAAAATGGGGTATGAGGAAGGTGACAACAGCAAAAGTTATAGCGATATTAATAATAATAGTAATAATAATAATGATAAATCAAATTAATAAGAAATGATAAATATTAATAATAGTATTAGTAGTAGTAGTAATGATAAACATATGAACAAATATACTCATTTCATCCGGAATGAGGGGGAGGTTAAAAGATCAGGAAGAGGAAAATTTTTTTTAAAATAATAGTAGTAATAATAATAATAATAATAATGGTAATATTGATACAGCCATTAATAGTAATGATAATAGTAGAAGTTGTAATAGTAATGATAATAATAATAGTAATATTATTAATAATGGTAATATTGATACAGCCATTAATAATAAGGTATTATAACGTTTGAAGAACACGAGGCCGAAGCTTGCCGCCAGTTTCATATGTTTGAAAGGGTAATCACACATTTTTAGGGGGGCTGGACAGAAGTTTAGGGGCTGAAACCCCCGAAAAAGGCCCTAGTGACGCCCATGGTAAAGGCCCTTTCACACCATATTTAGTGTGCGAATAGTTGGCATCAAAACCATTCACATCAACCCTATTTAAAAAAAAATAATCTGGTGTGTGTGGAGTTGTGAGCTCCAGTGGATCAGCGGCGCTCATTAATTATTCTGTAGTGGTTAAACAAGAGATATAATTAATCTTGTGCTGATCTAACGGCCGATCTTTGCTCTCATGAATCATCATTTGTTGTCTGGCGAATCGTTTCGACTGAGGGCAAAGAGAAGTTTCATAACTTTATATTTTAGGATATTTAAATATACATGCAGTGAAGATAATGTAGAGTGGCCTGGACCACATGTGTGTGGCTATTAATGTTTGATATATATTTTTAATCAACCCTCTACAATTTGAGTAAAACACTTGCATATGCGAGTAAATCATCCCTCTGGGCGATTAAATAATACCTATCATTAGCCATTGGCTAATAAATTCTCAGATTTTACTCTAACACGCCAGTGTGTGTGTTCGATGCTAAGAATAACTTTAGCATAAATTTATTTTTACTACTTATATAACCGGTATGTACCGGACCGAATCAGAACGCAGATTTCGGTTCCTCATTTCGGTGCCAAATTTCAAACGTGCTTTTGCGCTTTGACTGAGCCAGAGACAGACGCTCAGCGCTCGTCACATCACAACTCATGACAACTATTCAGTGTTTTCAACCACATCTCATGACAACTATTCAGTGTTTTCAACCACATCTCATGACAACTATTCAGTGTTTTCAACCACATCTCATGACAACTATTCAGTGTTTTCAACCACATCTCGACAACTATTCAGTGTTTTCAACCACATCTCGACAACTATTCAGTGTTTTCAACCACATCTCATGACAACTATTCAGTGTTTTCAACCACATCTCATGACAACTATTCAGTGTTTTCAACCACATCTTGACAACTATTCAGTGTTTTCAACCACATCTCGACAACTATTCAGTGTTTTCAACCACATCTCATGACAACTATTCAGTGTTTTCAACCACATCTCATGACAACTATTCAGTGTTTTCAACCACATCTCATGACAACTATTCAGTGTTTTCAACCACATCTCGACAACTATTCAGTGTTTTCAACCACATCTCGACAACTATTCAGTGTTTTCAACCACATCTCATGACAACTATTCAGTGTTTTCAACCACATCTCGACAACTATTCAGTGTTTTCAACCACATCTCGACAACTATTCAGTGTTTTCAACCACATCTCGACAACTATTCAGTGTTTTCAACCACATCTCATGACAACTATTCAGTGTTTTCAACCACATCTCATGACAACTATTCAGTGTTTTCAACCACATCTCGACAACTATTCAGTGTTTTCAACCACATCTCGACAACTATTCAGTGTTTTCAACCACATCTCATGACAACTATTCAGTGTTTTCAACCACATCTCATGACAACTATTCAGTGTTTTCAACCACATCTCATGACAACTATTCAGTGTTTTCAACCACATCTCGACAACTATTCAGTGTTTTCAACCACATCTCGACAACTATTCAGTGTTTTCAACCACATCTCATGACAACTATTCAGTGTTTTCAACCACATCTCGACAACTATTCAGTGTTTTCAACCACATCTCGACAACTATTCAGTGTTTTCAACCACATCTCATGACAACTATTCAGTGTTTTCAACCACATCTCATGACAACTATTCAGTGTTTTCAACCACATCTCGACAACTATTCAGTGTTTTCAACCACATCTCGACAACTATTCAGTGTTTTCAACCACATCTCGACAACTATTCAGTGTTTTCAACCACATCTCATGACAACTATTCAGTGTTTTCAACCACATCTCGACAACTATTCAGTGTTTTCAACCACATCTCATGACAACTATTCAGTGTTTTCAACCACATCTCGACAACTATTCAGTGTTTTCAACCACATCTCGACAACTATTCAGTGTTTTCAACCACATCTCATGACAACTATTCAGTGTTTTCAACCACATCTCATGACAACTATTCAGTGTTTTCAACCACATCTCATGACAACTATTCAGTGTTTTCAACCACATCTCGACAACTATTCAGTGTTTTCAACCACATCTCGACAACTATTCAGTGTTTTCAACCACATCTCATGACAACTATTCAGTGTTTTCAACCACATCTCGACAACTATTCAGTGTTTTCAACCACATCATGTTTATTTCAGGTTTCAGACATTTAAATGCTCATAAGTAACTTAGGCTACTAGCAAAAAACACACACTGATGTCTATGAAAGCGGCATTGACAATCCTTCCAGACGGTTATAATTTGACTAACGTTACATGTTTTATTCACATCAGATACATGCACATTATATAGTAACTATATAGTTTACTCTATTCTTCTTCCAGTTCACTGGTCACTTACTTTCATGTATTTCGTGAGACGAGAATGAACTCAAGTGTTGTAAATCCGACAGATCCGATTCGGAGGCGCAAACTAACATGGCGCCGCCCATTGCGCTTTATAGATCAACTAACACACATTCACTCACACATTTGAACATCAGATAGTTCGTGACACAGTTCAGAAGTTTGTGAATATTTTAAATAAAAAGAAAAAGCGAAATAAAGCCGATACAGCTGAGCTGTCAGCGCTATTGCGGCTGCTGTGTGTCATGTGAGAAACATGACGAGTCGCCATGGAAACATTAAGGCGATGCGTTCTAAAATATTTAGCCAGAGAATATGATCATATTTCAAAATAAAGCTGAAGCTGGAAGCTGGTTTGTAGCAGAGCAAGAATATAGACGTCTGCTGTTATTACTGTAAGTGTTATTTAGAGTTATATTAGACTTGTTGTAAGTTAGGTTAGGTGGCTTAGGTTTTACTGTGAATTCAATAATAATTTGTAAATAAGTAAATTGTGTTTTGTATTTATTTATATTCATACATTTAAGTATACATTAAACTTTTAATAAATGGTTCAATTTAAATAAAAAATAAATAAATAAAAAGCCATTTAATGTCATCCACCTCGTTTTGTGGCCTTTTTTTAAAAGTATCGGTTCAGGCACCGTTTAGGCACCGTTACCGTTTTAAAAGTATCGGTTTAAAAGTATCGAAAAAAACCCAAACGATACCCAACCCTACTGATAATGGTCAGTGTCGTTGATCTTGTACTTTCACTTTGCGTTTTCCTGGAAGCCGCAGTTTCTTTGTCATCATGTTTTTAACGCTTCACCCCTGAGACTTTTATAATGCTCGATCCAGTACAGATTCAGTGACAGAACTCAAGCAAACTCTCATATTGTGTAAAGCTCATCAGTTATGAGCGAGCGGGTGTGTTTGTGGTCAGAGAGGAAGAGCTTGTCTTGTGTGTGTGTGTGTGTGTGTGTGTGAGTGACTGACTGAACCGCAGGAATCCACTGGAAAACAAGTGACATCCTGAGGAAGAGGAGCGTTATATAACGGCTATTCCAGCCGCGGTTATTCAGCAGCACAGACACCGCGAGAGAGAGACAGACAGACGGTTCCTCAGCGAATGAGCACAATGATGGTCACAGGAAAAACCCCCGTGTTAAATATGGCGTGTAGTGTTTAAATGAGGCACTTCCGCCCGCTGGAGGACCGCCGGCTGGTCTGAGACCCGATGACGCGACCGCATGGAGACCGATTTCTATCTCGCGCTCGCAATTAACAATTTGTTTTTTTCCTCCTCCTCTGACTGAGAGCTCTTTTTTTTCTTCTCTCATTCTTGTTCTGCTTGAGATTTGCTGGATAAAACTCTTTCACTTCTCACATCTGCTGTGTGTGTGTGTGTGTGTGTGTATTCATTAGCACATTTATGATCAGATCTTACGGGAAGAGTATATTTAGACGAGACACACACATATAACACATATTATTACACACTCTCATTCTGTTTGCTATGATTTAGCAGGAAGATTTTGGGGGAAAAGTGTTATTATTATTATTATTATTATTATTATTATTATTATTATTATTAATTGTGTTAGCTTCTTATTGGTAGGGTTGGGTACTGTTCACATTTTAACCGGTATTTTAACCTTTTTTCGGTACTTTTAGGATGTTATAAATAACTGTAAAGAACCTGTAAGTCATTTATAAAAGTGTTATCGTCATTATGCCCTGGTCGACGTCTGCCATTGATGTTTGATTACTGTAATATTTACTAGTAAGTACTTAATTTAATTCATTAAAAAAAAACTTATTATTATTATTTCTTTTTAATTTCATTTCTATGAAAAGATTTCCTACAAATGATGTGTTATGTATTTTCTGGTAATCAAATGAAGACATAAAACATTCATTTAATTTATCTTTTCATTTAATTAAGCTTTTTTTTGTCAAACAAAGTGCTGCACGACTGAGCTTTATGTGGTTTAAATCAAAACATGAAGAAAAATTGTAATTTATTTAAAAAAAAAAAACGTAAAAATATAAGGTTTTGATCATTTATTATTATTACTTATATCATCATATTATTATTATTATTAGTGTGAGTATTTAAGTATTTTGTATTTAAATGGTCTTTTTGCGGTTTAATATTTACAGACACTAGTATCACAATATGCATTCTCAATTACCGAAATTTGGTACCGATTGATTTAATGTGAATCGGTACTTGGTAGTACCGACGTAATTCGGTCAGTGCCCTTAAAAGTACCGAGTTCGGTACCCAACCCTACTTATTGGTAGCAGGCAGTGGTGTAGGAATTGTACTTTATTAAGTAGTTTAAAAACAGTGTACTTTTACTTTTACTTGAGTACATTTTAAGTGCTGTATCGGTACTTTTACTGAGCTATTTTCCCTAAACCTGCAGTCACTACATGTTTATTTTTGTCCTGTCAACGTGATTGGCCAAGGCGAATAATAAGTCCTGTCTCTATGCGTTAAGTGTTTCTTAAAGGGGCGGTACACCTCATTACAAATCATAGATAAAACTCCAAAAATATACATACCAGCATAATTAAATCAAAAGACAATCAAACCATATATTCGAAATAAGAGAATCAGATTTTGAGTGAAAATTATAATGTTGATTTTACCCTCATTACAAGTGCACATTTGAATGTAATGTGTTCTCACATGGCGATTTAAAATTGTAGTCCATGTATATAGCAAATAACTTACCTCATAAAACATCAGATTTATATTTAAATCAGGTTTATGTTTTTTAATTACAAGCTACTCGATTCTGATTTCTGAAGTGTAGCCTATTCTTTTAACAGAGAAAACATCCATTGAAATGAAAGCAGTACAATTAATGCGTCTTGGAAAGAAAGAACTGCTTTTTTAATGTAAAATTGTTAATGTACAAGCAACCTTTTTTAATTAACCGCTAGAAAACCTCTACAGAATGGTTGTCAAAAATGTTACCAGATTATTGGTTGCTTTCTTAAATATTACACGGCTGTATTTTTAGAGTTAGCAGTCAAAAATAAAACTGAAATACTGTTGATCTCATGTTTTTTTTTTTTGTTCTTACTGAGAATCATCCATAAAAGAGTAAGCTACATTTTTAATTTGCAGGGTATATGGTGGAATAACATTCATAGCATACTCACTACTCTTGAGTATTTTTAAAAGGGCTACTTTTTACTCCTACTTTGAGTAGTATTTAGAACAGGTACTTTTACTCTACTTGCACTACATTTTTTGACAAGCAACAGTACTTTGACTTGAGTATGCTTTTTCAGTAGTCTTTCCACCACTGGTAGCAGACAAATGCTAAAACTTTATTGAAATGTTGTCTGGACGTCTTTACTCTTATCTGTAAGTCTAAACTCCGGTCTAGGACACTCAATCCTCGTTGTGGGTGGCGTCTCTGTGTTTGTCCCGCATGGGGTATCTCGAGCCGACCGGCCGTAGCGTGACTCTTGAACGGCTCATTAGCGTCAGACAGAGATAAACCGCATCTCACTGAGACCCAGCTCTGCTTCAGCCGCGCCGTCACTGATAAGACCCGCGTTATGAGCCCGTCTGACCCCTACACTGATCTAGAAACAGCCCTAGAGAGAGCTCACTTCAGTCAAAAAGTCTAAATTTGGTCATCCTCTTTTATTACTTGAGTCTTTCTTCTGTGGAACAGAGTGTGTGTTACAATCAATCAAACGTGATGCATCACTATTAGTCAATATTAGACATCATTTGAGTCAAACCTGGAACCATTTAAGAATTAAATGACCAGTCTTTTTTATAGACCATTGAACTTGGCAAATAGGACAATGCACACAGCCGTATTGCGCCATCAGCCCATATCGTGTAATGGTTTCTCCATCGCTACAGAAGATGCGTTAAATTAGACATTAGTTCTTGATATTAGAGGTACTATCCTAAGAAAATCCAAATTTTGAACACTTTTTTACAATACCAGTCTTTTTTATAGACCATTGAACTTGGCAAATAGTACAATGCAAACAGCCGTATTGTGCCATCAGCCCATTTCGTGTCATGGTTTCTCCGCCGCCACAGAAGATGTGTTGAATTAAACATTAGTTCTTGATATTAGAGGTACTACCCTACGAAAATCCAAATTTTGAACACTTTGTTACAATACCAGTCTTTTTTATAGACCCTTGAACATGGCAAATAGGACAATGCTCACAGCCGTATTGCTTCATCAGCCCATTTCGTATCATGGTTTCTCCGTCGCCACAGAAGATATGTTGAATTAGATATAAGGCCTTGATATTAGAGGTACTATCCTAAGAAAAGCCCAATTTTGAACACTTTTCTACAATACCAGTCTTTTTTATAGACCCTTGAACTTGGCAAATAGGACAATGCAAACAGCCGTATTGCTCCATCAACCTATTTCGTGTCATGGTTTCTCCGCCGCCACAGAAGATGCGTTAAATTCATGGGCGTCGGAACCATTGTATGTGGGTGGGACAAGACCCACCCACTTTTTACGATCATATTGGACCCACTCACTTTTATCGTCTCTAACATTTAGCACATGTCTGTTTACCTACCCCTAATCGATACACACTTATTATTAAACACATAATAGACGCTTTATTTCCACTTTTCTAATATTTTCTTAATTTGTATTGAAAATAAATGACTTTCCGATTTGATATGTGATGGGGAAACGGAGAAGATTGATTTCGGCGAAAGCGGGACTCGAACCGCGGGTCGATTTGTGTCAAAACTAGATGCCGTGCATCTTACCCCTACACTACTGACGCTTTAAATGGTATGGCGATTTACGTAAATTTGTCTTTCCCACCTATACGTTTACCAACGTCGCCACACCCCCACCAGAAGCCTTCGTTCAGCCAAGGAGCGAAGGCTTGTGGTACCATCACAGAGAGGCAAAAAATCCCTCTCCAGAACATTCTCATTCAACGTTCCCAGCTGGTGGAACGATCTGCCCACCGCCATCCGAAATGCGGATTCATTGACAACATTCAAAAGTCAACTAAAAACTCGTCTCTTCCGTGAGCACTTAACCTCCTAAAAAAAAAAAAAAAAAAAACTTTCCTTTCCTCTTTTCCTCCTCTTTCCCGCCCTACTCTAGCCTGTGCTACACTGAGAAATCTACACGGACCAAGTATTTCAGGCACTTGTTGCGCTCACTCGACTCTTCACGACCAATCGCTTATTGTACCCCCAAGTTGTAAGTCGCTTTGGATAAAAGCGTCTGCTAAATGCATAAATGTAAATGTAAATGTACCAAGTAAAGCGGTATATTTGTACTTAATGTAATTGGCATCTACTCCAGTAAAAAATTTCTGAGGACCCACCCAAATTTTTTTTGCTTCCGACGCCCATGGTTAAATTAGACATTAGTTCTTGATATTAGAGGTACTATCCTAAGAAAAGACAAATTTTGAACACTTTTTTACAATACCAGTCTTTTTTATAGACCATTGAACTTGGCAAATAGGACAATGCAAACAGCCGTATTGCGCCATCAGCCCATATCGTGTCATGGTTTCTCCGCCGCCACAGAAGATGCGTTAAATTAGACATTAGTTCTTGATATTAGAGGTACTATCCTAAGAAAATCCAAATTTTTAACACTTTTTGACTATACCAGTCTTTTTTATTGATCGTGGAAACTTGGCAAATAGGACAATGCTCACAGCCGTATTGCGCCATCAGCCCAGTTTGTGCCAGGGTTTCTCCATCGCCACAGAAGATGTGTTGAATTAGACATTAGTTCTTGATATTAGAGGTACTACCCTAAGAAAAGACAAATTTTGAACACTTTTTTACAATACCAGTCTTTTTTATAGACCCTTGAACATGGCAAATAGGACAATGCACACAGCCGTATTGCGCCATCAGCCCATTTCGTATCATGGTTTCTCCACCGCCACAGAAGATGCGTTACAATTGGACATTAGGCCTTGATATTTGAGCTGCTACCTAAGAAAAGCCAAATTTTGAGCAAACAGATTTTTATGAATTCATGTGCATCCGTGCTCTCGTTTTCTTCATAGTAAGATGGAAGTGACACACAAAGGAAATTGTAATGCGTAGGCATGCAAAAAAATCTGATGTGCATGTGAGTAGTTTCTCAAGGGCATGAAAAGTCTGTATTTTGATATTTTTTTTTACATTTTAGGGGCTCTGTATGTTATTAAATCAAGGGAAAACCCCCATAATAAATAACCATATTTACAGATGACTGTACTATATACAAAACATAAAGCTGAAAATAATGCTGTATGAACCAATTATGTTAAATATGGTCTGAAAATCAACAGAGAGGTGTGTTTTCTACAAGGGAATGCATCTTTTTCCTAGTCTTTCAGCTCGATTATGTTTGTGTGCTGTTACAAATATTCATATACAAATATTTAATTATTTATTAACTCTAAAATTGCGTTGGTTTCATTGCCTGTTGTGCATCATCTAAGAGAAATGCGTGAACGGAATAATAACACATGCATAAAGTAGTGAGACTTCATCAGCTTCATCAACTCAGACGTCAGTTTTCATATTCTGCGTTTTGGCTGCCAAGGCGCCGTCTGTGAGTCTGAGGCCGTCCGTGAGTCTGAGGCCGTCCGTGAGTCTGAGGCCGTCCGTGAGTCTGAGGCCGTCCGTGAGTCTGAGGCCGTCCGTGAGTCTGAGGCCGTCCGTGAGTCTGAGGCCGTCTCTGAGTCTGAGGCCGTCCGTGAGTCTGAGGCCGTCTGTGAGTCTGAGGCCGTCCGTGAGTCTGAGGCCGTCTGTGAGTCTGAGGCCGTCGTGAGTCTGAGGCCGTCTGTGAGTCTGAGGCTGTCCGTGAGTCTGAGGCCGTCCGTGAGTCTGAGGCCGTCCGTGAGTCTGAGGCCGTCCGTGAGTCTGAGGCCGTCCGTGAGTCTGAGGCCGTCTGTGAGTCTGAGGCCGTCCGTGAGTCTGAGGCCGTCTGTGAGTCTGAGGCCGTCTGTGAGTCTGAGGCCGTCTCTGAGTCTTGAGGCCGTCTGTGAGTCTGAGGCCGTCCGTGAGTCTGAGGCCGTCCGTGAGTCTGAGGCCGTCCGTGAGTCTGAGGCCGTCCGTGAGTCTGAGGCCGTCTGTGAGTCTGAGGAGTCTGAGTCTGAGGAGTCTGAGTCTGAGGAGTCTGAGTCTGTGAGTCTGAGGCCGTCTGTGAGTCTGAGGCCGTCTCTGAGTCTGAGGCCGTCCGTGAGTCTGAGGCCGCCTGTGAGTCTGAGGCCGTCTCTGAGTCTGAGGCCGTCTCTGAGTCTGAGGCCGCCCGTGAGTCTGAGGCCGTCTGTGAGTCTGAGGCCGTCCGTGAGTCTGAGGCCGTCTGTGAGTCTGAGGCCGTCCGTGAGTCTGAGGCCGTCGTGAGTCTGAGGCCGTCCGTGAGTCTGAGGCCGTCTGTGAGTCTGAGGCCGTCTGTGAGTCTGAGGCCGTCTCTGAGTCTTGAGGCCGTCTGTGAGTCTGAGGCCGTCCGTGAGTCTGAGGCCGTCCGTGAGTCTGAGGCCGTCCGTGAGTCTGAGGCCGTCCGTGAGTCTGAGGCCGTCTGTGAGTCTGAGGAGTCTGAGTCTGAGGAGTCTGAGTCTGAGGAGTCTGAGTCTGTGAGTCTGAGGCCGTCTGTGAGTCTGAGGCCGTCTCTGAGTCTGAGGCCGTCCGTGAGTCTGAGGCCGCCTGTGAGTCTGAGGCCGTCTCTGAGTCTGAGGCCGTCTCTGAGTCTGAGGCCGCCCGTGAGTCTGAGGCCGTCTGTGAGTCTGAGGCCGTCCGTGAGTCTGAGGCCGTCTGTGAGTCTGAGGCCGTCTGTGAGTCTGAGGCCGTCCGTGAGTCTGAGGCCGTCCGTGAGTCTGAGGCCGTCTGTGAGTCTGAGGCCGTCCGTGAGTCTGAGGCCGTCCGTGAGTCTGAGGCCGTCCGTGAGTCTGAGGCCGTCCGTGAGTCTGAGGCCGTCTCTGAGTCTGAGGCCGTCCGTGAGTCTGAGGCCGTCCGTGAGTCTGAGGCCGTCCGTGAGTCTGAGGCCGTCCGTGAGTCTGAGGCCGTCTGTGAGTCTGAGGCCGTCCGTGAGTCTGAGGCCGTCCGTGAGTCTGAGGCCGTCCGTGAGTCTGAGGCCGTCCGTGAGTCTGAGGCCGTCCGTGAGTCTGAGGCCGTCTCTGAGTCTGAGGCCGTCTCTGAGTCTGAGGCCGTCTCTGAGTCTGAGGCCGTCCGTGAGTCTGAGGCCGTCCGTGAGTCTGAGGCCGTCCGTGAGTCTGAGGCCGTCTGTGAGTCTGAGGCCGTCTGTGAGTCTGAGGCCGTCTGTGAGTCTGAGGCCGTCTGTGAGTCTGAGGCCGTCCGTGAGTCTGAGGCCGTCCGTGAGTCTGAGGCCGTCGTGAGTCTGAGGCCGTCCGTGAGTCTGAGGCCGTCTGTGAGTCTGAGGCCGTCTGTGAGTCTGAGGCCGTCTCTGAGTCTTGAGGCCGTCTGTGAGTCTGAGGCCGTCCGTGAGTCTGAGGCCGTCCGTGAGTCTGAGGCCGTCCGTGAGTCTGAGGCCGTCTGTGAGTCTGAGGAGTCTGAGTCTGAGGAGTCTGAGTCTGAGTCTGAGGAGTCTGAGTCTGTGAGTCTGAGGCCGTCTGTGAGTCTGAGGCCGTCTCTGAGTCTGAGGCCGTCTCTGAGTCTGAGGCCGTCTGTGAGTCTGAGGCCGTCCGTGAGTCTGAGGCCGTCCGTGAGTCTGAGGCCGTCCGTGAGTCTGAGGCCGTCTCTGAGTCTGAGGCCGTCTGTGAGTCTGAGGCCGTCTGTGAGTCTGAGGCCGTCCGTGAGTCTGAGGCCGTCCGTGAGTCTGAGGCCGTCCGTGAGTCTGAGGCCGTCTCTGAGTCTGAGGAGTCTGAGTCTGAGGAGTCTGAGTCTGAGTCTGAGGAGTCTGAGTCTGTGAGTCTGAGGCCGTCTCTGAGTCTGAGGCCGTCCGTGAGTCTGAGGCCGCCTGTGAGTCTGAGGCCGTCTCTGAGTCTGAGGCCGTCTCTGAGTCTGAGGCCGCCCGTGAGTCTGAGGCCGTCTGTGAGTCTGAGGCCGTCCGTGAGTCTGAGGCCGTCTGTGAGTCTGAGGCCGTCCGTGAGTCTGAGGCCGTCTGTGAGTCTGAGGCCGTCCGTGAGTCTGAGGCCGTCCGTGAGTCTGAGGCCGTCCGTGAGTCTGAGGCCGTCCGTGAGTCTGAGGCCGTCTGTGAGTCTGAGGCCGTCCGTGAGTCTGAGGCCGTCTGTGAGTCTGAGGCCGTCCGTGAGTCTGAGGCCGTCTGTGAGTCTGAGGCCGTCCGTGAGTCTGAGGCCGTCTGTGAGTCTGAGGCCGTCCGTGAGTCTGAGGCCGTCTGTGAGTCTGAGGCCGTCCGTGAGTCTGAGGCCGTCTGTGAGTCTGAGGCCGTCCGTGAGTCTGAGGCCGTCCGTGAGTCTGAGGCCGTCCGTGAGTCTGAGGCCGTCCGTGAGTCTGAGGCCGTCTCTGAGTCTGAGGCCGTCCGTGAGTCTGAGGCCGTCCGTGAGTCTGAGGCCGTCCGTGAGTCTGAGGCCGTCCGTGAGTCTGAGGCCGTCTGTGAGTCTGAGGCCGTCCGTGAGTCTGAGGCCGTCCGTGAGTCTGAGGCCGTCCGTGAGTCTGAGGCCGTCCGTGAGTCTGAGGCCGTCCGTGAGTCTGAGGCCGTCCGTGAGTCTGAGGCCGTCTGTGAGTCTGAGGCCGTCCGTGAGTCTGAGGCCGTCCGTGAGTCTGAGGCCGTCCGTGAGTCTGAGGCCGTCTGTGAGTCTGAGGCCGTCTGTGAGTCTGAGGCCGTCTGTGAGTCTGAGGCCGTCCGTGAGTCTGAGGCCGTCTGTGAGTCTGAGGCCGTCTGTGAGTCTGAGGCCGTCCGTGAGTCTGAGGCCGTCCGTGAGTCTGAGGCCGTCTGTGAGTCTGAGGCCGTCTGTGAGTCTGAGGCCGTCCGTGAGTCTGAGGCCGTCCGTGAGTCTGAGGCCGTCCGTGAGTCTGAGGCCGTCCGTGAGTCTGAGGCCGTCCGTGAGTCTGAGGCCGTCTGTGAGTCTGAGGCCGTCCGTGAGTCTGAGGCCGTCCTTGAGTCTGTCCGTGAGTCTGAGGCCGTCCTCTGAGTCTGAGGCCGTCCGTGAGTCTGAGGCCGTCCGTGAGTCTGAGGCCGTCCGTGAGTCTGAGGCCGTCTGTGAGTCTGAGGCCGTCTGTGAGTCTGAGGCCGTCTGTGAGTCTGAGGCCGTCCGTGAGTCTGAGGCCGTCTGTGAGTCTGAGGCCGTCTGTGAGTCTGAGGCCGTCTGTGAGTCTGAGGCCGTCCGTGAGTCTGAGGCCGTCCGTGAGTCTGAGGCCGTCTGTGAGTCTGAGGCCGTCCGTGAGTCTGAGGCCGTCCGTGAGTCTGAGGCCGTCCGTGAGTCTGAGGCCGTCCGTGAGTCTGAGGCCGTCCGTGAGTCTGAGGCCGTCTGTGAGTCTGAGGCCGTCCGTGAGTCTGAGGCCGTCCTTGAGTCTGTCCGTGAGTCTGAGGCCGTCCGTGAGTCTGAGGCCGTCTGTGAGTCTGAGGCCGTCCGTGAGTCTGAGGCCGTCCGTGAGTCTGAGGCCGTCTGTGAGTCTGAGGCCGTCTCTGAGTCTGAGGCCGTCCGTGAGTCTGAGGCCGTCTGTGAGTCTGAGGCCGTCTGTGAGTCTGAGGCCGTCTGTGAGTCTGAGGCCGTCCGTGAGTCTGAGGCCGTCCGTGAGTCTGAGGCCGTCTGTGAGTCTGAGGCC
>JARQWZ010004115.1:0-125305 GCA_033150135.1 Gobio occitaniae | reverse complement strand
CCCTGCTTCTCTCTGTCACCCAGCCCCGCTGGGTCTGGATGTGATGGTTCATACATGGCCCAAAATGTGTCTGTATGCCCTCCTTCCAGTCGCTCTGCTCCTGGGAGTTCTAGCCGGGGTTCGCCAACAAGGGTCTTGCTTCTTATCGATAGCGCTGCGTTGGTCAAACAGGGTTGGGTTCTCGGAGATAGTGTCTCTCCTCAACGGCTCGCCTTGGGCGATTCCGGCGAGGAGGGACCTTCTGTCTCAGGCAGAGGGCACGATATTCCATTCCAGGCCCGACCTGTGGAACCTTCATGTTTGGCCCCTGAAGGGTACCAACTGAGGGACACGGGGCTTTCGCCTGCAGTTATTGAGACCATCCTAAGTGCTAGAGCTTCCTCCACTTGGAAAGTTTATGCTAATAAATGGGGTGTCTTTGAAAGGTGGTGTACGACACAATGTAGATTCAGTCAACTGCCAGGTAACTTCAGTTCTGGATTTTCTGCAAGAAAAGTTGTCATCAGGCACCTGTCCCTCCACTCTCAGGGTTCATGTGGCCGCTCTTTCAGCTTGCCACGCCTTGGTGGATGGGGTGCCGCTCGGGAGACATCCTCTACTCGCTCGCTTCATTCGTGGGGTAGGCGGTTGAGGCCACCTGTTAGAACCAAGATCCCTTCATGGGACTTAGCTTTAGTCCTCGAGGGTCTGGTTGAGACCCCCTTTGAAACATTAGCTTGCCCCTCCACTCTCAGGGTTTATGTGGCCGCTCTTTTGGCTTGCCATGCCCTGGTGGATGGGGTGCCGTTTGGGAGGCATCTTCTGCCTGCTCACTTTGGAGTGCCAGGCAGTTGTGGCCTCCATTAAGAGCCAAGATCCCTTCATGGGACTTAGTTTTAGCCCTCGAGGGTCTGGTTGAGACCCCCTTTGAACCTCTAGAATCAGCGTCTGACGAACTTCTGACTCTAAAGATGGTTTTTCTTATGGCTATAACTTCTCTGAAAAGAATTGGGGACATGCAGGCTCTGTCAATATCGCCATCCTGCTTAGACTTTGCCCCAGGTTTGGTGAAAGTGATTTTGCATCCCCTCCCTGACTACCTGCCTAAGGTTCCTTTGTCGACTGTACATCCTGTCACTCTTGAAACCTTCTGCCCTCTGCCGTTCACAACGCCGGATCAGGAGAAACTTCATAGACTGTGTCCAGTCCATGCTCTTCAGGCCTACGTCCACCGCACTAGCCAGTGGCGTAAGTCAGAGCAACTGTTTGTTTGCCATGGGGGCCGTAACAGAGGTTCTGCCACCATCAAACAATGTCACATTGGGTCAGGGATGCTACTGCTCTTGCCTATGAGGCGCGCGGTCAAGCTTCGCCTATAGGATTAAGGGCTCACTCCACCAGGGGAGTCGCCTCTTCTACTGTGTTAGCAAGGGGTGCTCCCTTACAAAGTGTTTGTGATGCGGCAGGTTGGTCCTCTCCGCACACATTCATAAGACTTTATAGCTTGGATGCTCATGCCACTCCGGGCTCTCATGTCCTTGAGTCGATATCACAGGCTAATGCCGAGGCTTCTTGCGTTCTTGTGCACACCTACACAACCGTAAGGGGTCCAGGCACCATCAAGCACGGCGGCGTGGGTATTCTCGTTCCCATTTGCATAAGCTTATGCAGCATTGAGTGTAGCTTTTGAAAGGGAACACTTGGGGTTACTTGACTGTAACCCTGTTCCCTGATAAAGCGGAACGAGATGCTGCATTGCTAGGCCGTGCTGATGATGCTTCAGGACTGGTCTTCAAACAAAGAAGATCTGGTTTGCTCCAGCTGAAGCTCATCTATTTATAGCCTCGTGCAGCAGGTGCGCCTATGACGTCACCAGCCGAGGCTATAAATACCTCCCGGGTCAATTTCATTGACGTGTTTTCACACTATTTTCACAGCTGGTTATGTCAAAGACATCCCCATTTGCATAAGCTTATGCAGCATCTCGTTCCGCTTTATCAGGGAACAGGGTTACAGTCAAGTAACCCCAAGTGTTACTGAGTGTGTCACAATCATGTAAATGTAAAATACACAGCGTTTAGAAAAAGCCCACTCAAGAGAATACATACACTGTTGAAGCCGCTGATCAGTTCTCAATGCTTTCCTGAACGTTCGATGTTGTCGTGCTATAGCTTGGCTGGTTACATGCAAACACAAGGATGGCAATAAAGAGAATTGTCATTGCTATTAAAGCTCTAAGGTCATGAAATCTCTGTAAGAAGCTTAAATATGTGTCTTTGTCTCTATTTCAGGGCAGATGAGCAGTGACTCTGGAGTCAGTGTTGGGGTCAGTGCTGACACAGGTGGAAGTGTAAATGCCCCAGTACTCTCTAGAAACACTTTCACAGGCCCAGTAAACATCAGCTACAGCTGAAACCCTGCAGAACACAATATGGCAACAAGGATCAATGAAGGTACTGTAATATGTTGAGGTTTAAATAGGACCTTTAAATAACTGACTTTGAGTAGAATGTTTGTTTGCAGCTGTGATGATTTAAAGCTGTGTTTCTCAAAAGCTTCCCCAGTGCTGCACATGCTGTATGTCTCCCTCATCTTACACACCTGATTCAACTCATCTGCTCATTAGTAGAGACTACATGACCTGAATGAGGTGTGTCAGATAATAAATATATAACATATCCTTCCGATGAGACGTTAAACAGAGGTCCTGACTCTCTGTGGTCATTAAAAAAATCCCAGGATGTCCTTCGATAAAGAGTAGGGGTGTAACCCCGACATCCTTGTCAAATTTGCCCATTGGCCCCTGTCCATCATGGCCTCCTAATAATCCCCATATATATACAATATATATATATATATATATATATATATATATATATATATATATATATATATATATATATATATATATATATATATATATATATATACAGTATATATATATATATATATATATATATATATATATATATATATATATATATATATATATATATATATATATATATATATACAATGGGGAGAACAAGTATTTGAGACACTGCCGATTTTGCAGGTTTGCCCACTTACAAAGCATGTAGAAGTCTGTCATTTTTATCATAGGTACACTTCAACTTTGAGAGACGGAATCTAAAACAAAAATCCATAAATTCACATTGTATGATTTCTAAGTAATTAATTAGCATTTTATTGCATGACATAAGTATTTGATACATCAGAAAAGCAAAACTTGATATTTGGTACTGAAACTTTTGTTTGCAATTACAGAGATCATACGTTTCCTGTAGTTCTTGACCAGATTTTGGCCCACTCCTCCATACAGACCTTCTCCAGATCCTTCAGGTTTCGGGCTGTCGCTGGGCAATACGGACTTTCAGCTCCTCCAAAGATTTTCTTTTGGGTTCAGGTCTAGAGACTGGCTAGGCCACTCCAGGACCTTGAGATGCTTCTTACGGAGCCACTCCTTAGTTGCCCTGGCTCTGTGTTTCGGGTCGCTGTCATGCTGAAAGACCTAGCCACGACCCATCTTCAATGCTCTTGCTGAGGGAAGGAGGTTATTGGCCAAGATCTCGCGATACATGGCCCCATCCATCCTCCCCTCAATACGGTGCAGTAGTCCTGTCCCCTTTGCAGAAAAGCCTCCCCAAAGAATGATGTTTCCACCTCCATGCTTCACGGTTGGGATGATGTTCTTGGGGTTGTACTCGTCTTTCTTCTTTCTCCAAACACGGCGAGCGGAGTTTAGACCAAAAAGCTCTATTTTTTTCTCATCAGACCACATGACCTTCTCCCATTCCTCCTCTGGAT
Source organism: Gobio occitaniae (assembly GCA_033150135.1). Lineage (NCBI taxonomy): Eukaryota > Metazoa > Chordata > Actinopteri > Cypriniformes > Gobionidae > Gobio > Gobio occitaniae. Next base: position 121,519 of record JARQWZ010004115.1, on the reverse strand, counting down.
CATCCAGATGGTCACTGGCAAACTTCAGACGGGCCTGGACATGCGCTGGCTTGAGCAGGGGGACCTTGCGTGTGCTGCAGGATTTTAATTCATGACGGCGTAGTGTGTTACTAATGGTTTTCTTTGAGACTGTGGTCCCAGCTCTCTTCAGGTCCTGCCGTGTAGTTCTGGGCTGATCCCTCACCTTCCTCATGATCATTGATGCCCCGCGAGGTGAGATCTTGCATGCTGCCCCAGACCGAGGGAGATTGACCATCATCTTAAACTTCTTCCATTTTCTAAAAATTGCGCCAACAGTTGTTGCCCTCACACCAAGCTGCTTGCCTATTTTCCTGTAGCCCATCCCAGCCTTGTGGATTTTTATCCCTGATGTCCTTACACAGCTCTCTGGTCTTGGCCATTGTGGAGAGGTTGGAGTCTGTTTGATTGAGTGTGTGGAGAGGTGTCTTTTATACAGGTAACGAGTTCAAAGAAAACAAGTTTTCTTCTTAAAGAAAAACCAACAGGTCTGTGAGAGCTGGAATTCTTACTGGTTGGTAGGTGATCAAATACTTATGGGAAATTAATTATTTAAAAATCATTCAATGTGATTTTCTGGACTTCTACATGCTTTGTAAGTAGGAAAAGTAGGCAGCGTATCAAATACGTGTTCTCCCCACTGTATGTAAATAATTCTAAAGTGAAGATCATGGTAACCCACTAGTAATGACTCAAGTGTTACTATCTGTCACACTAACTGTATTAGTCTGCTATCAGTGGCTCAAGCGTCCGTTGCTAGCTCTAAAATGATGTATTGGAATTAGCAACGGAGGTTTGGGTTTGTACACAAGAGCGTTTTAAGGACAAAACCATGACTTGAGATAAATCAACTGAACAATGTATTGGCGTGGGAACTGTAATATAAGTGGAATAATTGACTCCAGTTCGTTGAATTATTAGAAAATAATGCACACCCGAGGTGTAACAGCATTTCAGTCCAAACACAGTTGATAGTTTTAAAACCAGTATTGTGAGATCTCTTACTCTTTGACATGGTCTCGCTCTTCCTTTTTCTCAAAGGCTCAACTACAGAGGACATAAAACTGAAACTGAAAACCATCGTCCGTCACTTGAGGAAATCCAGGAGCCTGTACATCACATACCACATCCCTGTCTTCTGCTGGATCTCTCCCGCTGTTCTTCAGCATCTGCTGGCTCGAGAGAGTAATGACAAAACACCCACAACCCTCACAGAGACGTCACCTGATGGTCTCAAAGAAGAGTTTTATATTCACCCTTTTCTTTCATTATGATCTGTGTGCGTGGATTGATTGCATTATGTTCGTTGTGTTGTTTTAGTGTTGGTATTTTCTTTTGTTTTCTTGCAGTCAGCCATTTTCTGATTGGTATTTTTTGCAGTCAGGTATTTTTTGATATGTGTATGTTTTCAGTTCATTGATGTTTTCACTTTTATTCTCGTTATGTGATTTGTTTGTTGCCCTTTTTTGTCATAATCATAGGTTTTTTTGAATGTGAGGGCTGATAATTGTGTCTTCAGTGTCTGATGAAGAGTTATTAGGCTAAAACGTCACCCGTGGTGAGAACATCGCATAAATATTTTTCTATTTCAGTAGTTTTCATTCATTCAGTTGTGGTGTGCCAACTTTTCTCTTCCTTTTTGTACATAAACTATGAAATTTATAATTTGACTATAAAGGATAGTTGTGGCGAATAGAATCCAGCTCTTTTGTCATGTGATTATATTCCTCGAAAAAAAACACAAAGTTTGGTGAACTGCAATGAGGAACATTTCATATTTTCTTTATCTAATAAAAGGTGTTTTTTGTGAACTTTTTGAACTTGTCTCATAATTAAACATCTGTGTATGGATAATACACTGAATGGTAGACATTCTGAATAATGTGTTATAAACTAAGATTGCCATTGGATAATGCACAAAAAATGTATTAATATATTTTTAAACTCAAATTCCCCAGTGACATCATACTTTACCCCTAATGTTGGGTAAGTTGTGCCACTTCTATGTCACTAGCACTATTTCTGTGTCCTAATGGTCCTTTCCTTTATTTTTCCTGATAGAAGACAGCGGAAATATGATTTGTTGTGATAATGCTGAAGCATAGATATTGATCAGTGAAGAATATGTACTCTGAGCTCAATGTCCTCTACAACAGTCTCAGCCTTCCTCCAATGTCAGGCCGCCTGAACGAAGCCTGGACAAAATCTGTCAGATTCAACATTAATCAGCTGAAGTGTGCTTTACTTTATTACAAGACGTACAAACATCACATTTGGTGACGAGAATGTCGATTACAGCTCCTTTACCGGCTCCATTCCTGCCATGCCCTGGTGAGCCTTCACTTACTTTTACAGTCTGGTTCAGAATGTTTGAAAATTACTTTTTAAATCGATTGCTACAGGCGACGCATGGCCGGAGGAAAGGAAGCAAGCTGTTCTGCTACAAGGACAAAGACAGTTATAACTTACCAGACACGGGTAATAGTTATACTATGGCTGTAGCTGCACTGAAAAGATTTTTCGTTCCTAATGTTGACGCAGAGAGACACAAAGTACTTCACAAGTACGAGCCATTACAAGTCACCAGAATGTAAAACAACGAGACAGAAAGACAACACCTTCCTCTTCGTCAGATCGGCCAGTCGCCAACGCGAGACAACAACGTTCATGTTACTGTTGCGGATCCAACAACCATGTCCAGTGATCAAAGCAGTAGGCAATTCATGTGGAACAATTGGGCACTTTGCAAAAGTTTGTCGCTCATCACAAAAACAGGTACGTGCGATTGTTATACCAGAGCTCACTGTATTGTACTTGAATGATTGAAGACTAGCAGACAACATTCTGTGTTCAGTGCAAATTAAAACAAATGATGGATATTGTCAGCCAGTGGAGTTAATTGTGGGCCCAAGAGCATTTACCGTAAACATTTTGCCTCATGCACCCTCAATAGTTTCCTATTCCAAAGAGACTATCCCAGTTCTGGACTGTTTCTCTACAAACGTCTTCCATGATGGTAGTACAGCGGGTGGGCATGTTCTACATAAGCCGCGTTTCCACCACAGGAACTTTCCCCAGGAACTAGGAACTTTGGGTGGTACTCGTTGTGTTTCGACCGCAGGGTCTAAATGAAGTTCCGGGTAAATATTTCCCCCTCCGAACGGCCCTGCTCGCGAGGTAGTCCTTTTTCAAAGTTCAGGAACTTTCTGGGGTGGGACTTGGGAGCTGAACATGCTGATTGGTTGAGCTCACGCAGCATTTTATTTCAACCAGCATTTTTAAAAGTCTTTTGTGAGGTTCGTTCTGCGTTCAGTAAATATCAGTCTTGCTCTTTCTGTCCGATGGCGCGCGTTCATCTCAGCAAACGCACGGTCAATGTCCGTAATAGCTGATAATAACATACGTTGTCTTAAATTAAATCTAGCTTTACGAGCTTTCAGAATACACTTTAGTATCAGTGCTCGTCTCTTTTCCACCGTTTTGTTAATGACCTCTTTAGTAAACCAATACATAACCAGCTAAAGCAGCGCTGCTTGAATCTCCTCCACTTGTTATTGTTGCAGACAGTGTCGCACAGAAATGATTCCTGTCCATCGCTGACTGGAGGAGCAGTCGCGCGCAGTCCTACATCACTGGACTAATTTGCCTAATCTTCACGGTACTTTAGACCGCAGTGGAAATGCAGACAGTAGCAGGTCTGGGGGAAAAAAAGTTCCTGGTACAAATTTGTAGCAACAATGAGTTTTGGGGAATAATTAATTCAAATGGTATGAATATTCATGAGTCTATGAATATTATTTGCTTGTTGTACAGACAAAATTTACGTATAATGGAACCTTTAATCATTTAAAAGTAACCTTTATCCAAATTGATTTCTTCATCAATTATCAATCTTACAAACCTTAAGAAACATTGATCTGTTTGATCAGGACAAATAATATCTCTTATGTTTGTACGATCTGCACTACTGAAGTAGTACTAGATGAAAATCAAGCTTAAATGGGTAACTTATATCTTACGCTTCAGTGACTTCGAGATTTGTGAGCCAAACAATACGGATTCAATTTAATGCAATTATTGGGTTTTAATAAAACAACTACAGTTTACAAAGCTACGATTCATACTGGGAAATATGCATATATATGTAGGAGAAAACAAACAATATGGTACAAACAAGGAAACATGAAACTTAACGAATAATAAAGAGGGAAGAAGAATTAACGAGAGAGAGAGAGAGAGAGAGAGAGAGACAGAGAGAGAGAGAGACAGACAGACACAGAGAGAGAGACAGAGAGACAGCTTCACAGTCCTTTCGCAAGAGCCCACAAGAAATTCATATACATTCATAATTCAGACAACCTTTCCCAAGCAGTTTGATTGTGAAATAGAATACTTGCATTACTACGACTTCTCGAGTAAGTGTCTGAGTTCGAATCGTCGGGGAAGTTCGCTAAGGATTTGTGGGTCCCAGGAGAATTTCTTTGAAGTTTAGGAAAGTCACTCAAGAAGTCTGCCGGTTTCTCTCTCCGTGCGGGGAGGCCTTCTCTCAGGCTTGGGAAGACCAGGGTTGGTCTTCCCCTTCAAGGCGAAATGCCAAGAGGTCCGTTCCTTGTGGTGGCGGAAATGCAAAGAGCTGACGGTCGGTTCCAGTTTTTATAGAGGGGAAGGCCGACGCCCAAAGAGTTCAACTCTCCAATCTCTTGCGGCTACATGATGCGGTTCGGATCTAATCAGCGTAACACACAGGCCCTTTGTTTAAGTATGATTTGATTAGACAAGTCACAAGGGCTGTGAGGTGTTCAGACTTTGGTCTATCCTGCCACATGACTGATTGAATCATTACTGTTACAAATTTTTCCGGGTAATTTCGGTGGAAACGGGGCTATAGTAAAGTCAGGCTCACCTTTCCTGGAAATGGATCTGCTGAAAGCTCTTCACTGCCGTATTGAAGGTGATACTGTGATTACGAATGAGAATCCTGAAATACTTCCAGTGCAGTATTAGCCTAATGCTGTGTTCACAGCGAATGCGAATAGAGCGTAACATTCACGTCTATTGCATCTAGTTGGACTCTTGAACATTTTGAACCTACTTGCGCATTTCCACAGCGCATTGGACGCTTGTATAAATCAAGTGTTTGAAGCTAATTAGATGCGCGTTCAAGGTGAAAGGGTCAAGTGGGAGGGGCAAGTTCTAGGCGGTTGTCTATTTGCAAGATGGCTGATGTTGATCGAGCATTCATCGAGAGATTCACCGCTCTGTATATGCTCTGGAGAGCAGAACAGCGGCGTAGGGGTCAGCGTCGCCGTACTTGGGTCCACCAGACCCTCCGGAGGCGTACCCAGTTTGGCGAGTTTCACAACTTGCTCTAGGAGCTGCACCTGGATGACGGCACTTTTAGCGGTACTTCCGCCTGTCCCACGTACAGTTTGATGACCTGTTGTCCTAAATCGGAGCGACTATGGAGTGGGAAGGTCTGCTGGCGTTTATCACGAGTAGGCTCCTGATTGGTTTACGTCGCGCAAACAGACGCCAAAGTTCAGATTTTTCAACTCGGGCGTCAGACACGAATTCACTTCAAACGCGGGAATGCACAAAAAGCACCAAATAAAATCACTCGCACAAGACTTTTGCTCGAACTGGACATGCGAACAAGGCAAAATCACATCCACCACATCGCTCTAAACGTGTCTATCGTGCCGCAGGACCTCCTGACGTGCGTCAATGTGTCTTTACATTGACTTAACATGGAAATCACTTGCTCCAGACGCTCTATTGGCGTTCGGTGTGAATGCAGCATAATAAGGCTCTAGTGGTTGATAGCCACCCCTTGTCCCATATAGAGGAACTGTTGGCTGAACTGCCTGGGGAGACAGTATTCTCGCCCATAGACCTGGCCTCAGAATATCACCAGGTTCCTGAGATTTCTTTGTAGCCACCATTTCAATCCCGCGTGTAATGCAGCTCACTGTCACTGAACACGTCATTCATGGAACTCCGGAAGTTCTTGCGTGTGTCCGTTTTTAACACGCCTTGACTATCGTACAGTCTGACATTTAATGACAACTGAGATCTTATAGTGTGACATGGCTTACAGCGGGGATCATGTTCCTACAGTCTGACAAGGAACAATCGTGAAGGACTATTATAAATCGCACAGTGTGCACCGGCTTTAGCCACATTTCTCACGGGCGTCTGCGACTCATCGGTGAGTCTCTCTAGTCGCGTCTTTGCGTTTTTGATCATTCACACCGTGTGATTGTCACTCATGTGCACGAGCACCGATTTGCCGATTTTCGCTAAACCTGTCGGCGCCAGACACCTGTTTGGCTCCAGTCGGGACTGTGAGTGTTGACGGATGGAAATCAGACCATTAACATTTGCACTATAAATAAGCGAACACTCATTTCAATAAAGCGTTTGATTTGCTCAACAGCTTCTCAAACCGACAAAGCACTGAATGAAAAGACAAGAAAGACACGGATACTGTCACACATTTATTCTGAAGCAGGAATATAAAAAGAACAGCAGATTGGAGGATGCAGAACAAAAACAGGCTGATTTTGGCGTGTCAGAGAAGACGTCTCAGTCTTTCCTGAGTGGCACGATCTCTTCTCGAATGCCTTCCTTGGTGATGATGCAGATCTTGAGGGCATCTCCTGTGTAGACGTCCCTCTCAGCGGCCGAGATGAAGACGTCCTTCACCAGCTGCACGGCCTTCTCCTGGCTCAGGGGAAGCTGCTCCACGTTCTCCATGTTCTTGAATCCGATCTGAGCACAACAGAAACTCAGTTAAGCCTTCAGGAAGGAACGCTTTGGGAAGAAAACGCCCTTCGATTGAGCTCCATGAGGGACACACACTACTTTCATTTTATCTACTAAAAAGGGGGAAATGTAGCCTGGCGTGGCCATACTCAATTCTAGTCAGAATATGAGTCTGGTACCGCTCCATTGAGCTTTGATTATGGGGCGTGTTTCAACCGAGCCAGGAAAGACCTCAATTGGATAGACCCACAACCAATCAGAGCAACGGAGCGACACGTAACGTTAGTTGTCAAATGTCAACAGAACTCAACTGCACTGTGTTACCAAGTCCGTGTTTTTCTCCATGTCCGCGGGTCGAAGCAACCCCAATTATGTGATTATATAAACCCAGGAATGCGAATTTTAGCAGGCAACCTTGCCAAAATAACGTATTTTGCCAACCAAACGCCATTTTTTCCGGAGAACCCCCCGGAAAGTTATTGTTTTGGGCTATAGTATTGAGTAGCAATTGTGCGCGACATTGCAAAAACACTTGGAAACCCTGTCTGCACGCACGCTGGATTAAGTAACGTTACAAGAAAAAGATGAGTGTAAACGATCTTTGCCAGTAATAAAATAATTTAAGGATACACAGAGTACTTACCAACACGATCATCGTTTCTGAGAGAAATAGTGAAGGTGAATGCATATACGAACAAGTTCTCCGTTTAGGATAAGAGCAAATTCAACCCAAGAGCCTTCGATGACGTGGATGATTACGTTACTGTTGATCATCTGTCCATCATCGTCTAAAGCCCGCCCTGACAATTTCATTGGTCCGAACAGTTTCTGTTCGGGCATAATTCCTCCTCTATGGAGCGAGTCCAGACCGAATTGCCCAAGCAACATTTTTTGTGGGCGGGGCTAAATTCGGCTGGCATCCAGGCTAGGGGAAATGTGTCCAGGATACAAATCAAATCAAATATTGTTAACATTAATGATAATGTTTTTCTTGTATTTAGCCCTCGGGTATTCCTCACTAATTACTCACACTCACTCATTGATGGTCAAATGTGTCCAATACACCTTAACTATTTTTCAATTTAATAAATGTTCTATATTTTAGTTCAATAATATTTATTGAATATTTTGAGGAGATCTTTTGGTACTAAATACTATTTGTGCAATAATTATTGTCAATTAATGACCACTTAAAATATTTTTTTCTTCTAATATTTTTCTTCTAACTTATTTACATTACAATTAGTGCAGTTATTAAGGTTAAAATAGAGAATTCCAATTCAAAATTAGGCAAATTAGAGTCTTTTTGTGGCTAGAAAAATAATAATTTTCATTTGTAATGCCATTACCCAGCAGATGCCTGTATTAATAATTATAATAAATATACATGTATCTAGTCTAGTTGCTTAAAAAAGTACTGCTTACTTATTTTTAGGTTTTGCATTTTAATAAATATTTAGATATGATCAAACACTATATTTCTTTAAATGTGAAATTTTAAAACGTTAATAACTTACATCCTAATATTTTTAATGATACTTATAAAAGCACACACAAGTGAATATTAATGAATTCGAGCACATATAATTAAACCAAATAAACGTTTAAAATAGTGCTAAGACAAACTTATATTTTGTTATGTACAGTAGGCTATATACATATGAATACTGAATCAAGATCGAAATCAATATTTGTGCCAATCACACCCCCCAAAAAAATCTCACTTCAACCTGAACTCAAAAGTTGGAAACCCTGATATTGCATGATAATTAATGATTAAAATAATGTATTCTTTTTAGGATTTTAAAGTGTTTTTGAGATCTTTGATTGAAATGTTATAAATCACTCGTGTGCCTTAAACTGCACTTCATTATTCTGTGATTCAATCCTGCATTTAATCATCAATTCTTCTCAATTCGTCTCTTTCTAACAAGAAAGGAGTAAAGCTGCCCATCAGTGTAAAGCTGCTCTGAATTCAATCTGAATTGAGTCTGAATCGTTTAAAGCGCTTTATAAATAAAGCTGACTTGGCTTTTAAAACAAAGCAAATGTTCCCGGTCTTCAGCCTCTCGTGTTCGTCTCAGACGTGGACCGGCTCTGAGCTCTGCTGTGGCGGCTTGACTTCCTGTCAGGATGATATCCATCCAATCCTGCGTTTAATCCAGTGTGTTTTCTGTAGACTGGATGGTGTGTGTCAAAGCCTGGGGAAGAAAAGCAAAAGCATTCACACACTGCCAGTCCATCACATCTCAGTCTTTAGGGCTGGACTGGAGCAGAACTGAACTCTGTTTGCATCATTTCCTGTTTATTCCCGTGAAGCTGCTTTGAAACAATCTGGATTGTATAAATGAAGGATTGTATGACTTGACTATAACAAGAACATTACAATGAACACATTTGAAAATCTCCCTCCAGAATTGCAGATCAATGATAATAATGCTACTCTGTCTGTCACTTCCTCACACCTGAAATCACCGATCGAGTGAATCTGCTGAACTTCTCCATCATTTCTAATCCACTCATGCTGTAACATCTGCTCTAACGTCGGCCGGCTAGTCGGATCCCGGGCTAGGCACTGGCTAATCAGATCTCTGCATTCTGGACACATTTCATTGAGGAGAGGCTGGTTAGTCATGACCATGTGACACGAATGTTGGCATCTATGAGAACAGCATCTGAAACATGACTGATATAAGGTCAAGTGTTCTTTATCTTCCTTTAAAGGTGAAGTATGTCATTTTGCGCCCATCTCAAACATCACAAACGCAGCTCTTACGGGTTCTTCATATCATATCTCATATCAGGAACACATTTAGCGGAGTTACATTTCTCTTCATGAACATGTGTCTTTCTGAATGAGTGCATGATGCTGTATTGTACTGAAGCACCTCTGTGGTGTGTTTGTAGCATCGCAATGAAAATCTGTTCGCTTTGACGTGTTCATCACGTGTTTAATGTGCTTTCACTTCAGTGACTAAAGGCCCTCTCACACACCCGACGCAATGTGACGCCAGGCCCGACGCAAGTGTGTTTTACTAGTTTCAGCCGGACGCAAGTTCTCATGTTCACGTCCAGCTTCTCGTTGTTTAAATATCAAATGCACTGGCGCTTCTGTTCACCCATGAGCATCTGGTCTGAACACCAGGTGTGATCTGCGACTGACCATTGACCAACACAAACCTGCTCTAAAGTCAATAGTGCAGTATTTTTGTGCTATTTAAAGGGCGTGTTAGTAAAATGAGCCTATAGGCGGTGCACAACACTCTGATTATTACACACACAGGGACGCGCAGCAGCACACACACATTTAAATATAAAAAATAAAAGGATTCCTCTCTGGAGAAGCGTTCAGTCTTTCCGCTCACATGTAAATAGCGAATCATGGTGCGAGCACAACTGGCTTTTAAAGGGAAAGGGAGATGAGACTCTGATTGGTTTATTGCACGTTACGCCCAAAACACACCCATGACTCATTAAGAGACGAGGGACGACCCTTTTGGATCATGTGTCTGGCACATCGACCGTTTTTTTCCGTCGTTAAACTAGCAAAAGTGGATTCAGACACGGCCTAAGTGCACCTACGCCGTGAACCTTGAGACCATGAGCTCAGATCGGTAAAATAAGGCCCTAAATCAGATTTTTTTCCCATGTTCCCACTGTGGCTAAACACCCTCAGGCTCCGCCTATTGCAGTAGCCACGCCCCCAAACACACGCTATAGGTTGAGCTGTTAAAACGCGTGAAAGTACAATAATAGTACATTCTTCACCTTTAACTGTTTCTCTACAGAGCCTTTGCTTTGTGTGTGTGTTTATCAGTGTTATCAATATTATTCACTCACCTTTGGATAAGTATGAGTTCTGAAATGTCACTTTAGCTTGTTTGATTTCTGTTGTAGTGGGAAAAGGAGGACAGGCGTTCATCAGCTCATACAGCAACACCCCCAGAGCCCAGACATTCGCTGGGATGGCGTGGAATAGAGGTTCAGTGAAGACTTCTGGCGGAGTGTAATCCCTTATTCCTGTAAGCAAGACATTTGAGCATCAATGAGCAATTTATCAAAGCGTCAAATAATCAGTGAGTCACTACATCCACACACTCCAGAAATGCTCACCGATGTATTCTTCGCCTTTATAGCCATCGCTACTAAGCAGGCGACCGGAGCCGAAGTCGATCAGTTTGAGCTCTAGCGTCTTGGTCTTCAACAGGAAATTGTCTGCATGAACGTCGTTGTGAAAAACGTCTCTCTCGATGCAGTGTTGCACCGCCAGCACCGCCTGCCTCATGATGACCCGAGCTGTGCTTTCGTCCAGGTGAGGATTGCAATTGATGTAGTCCAGCAAACTTGTGCAGGGGTCAGGGAACTCCATTACCAGTGTGAATTTACGAGGGTGGTCAAACCAGTCATAGAGTTGAATGGCGTAGGGGCTTATGGGTCTTTGCCTCATCTTTAACAGCAGCGCCACTTCTGTGATGAGAGGTTTGGGATGCTCAGGCTGGAGAAAAGGAGTGGACAGAAGGTTAGCTGGCTCAAAATCTGAAGAAAACGTGATTATAGATCTGATCAACAGAGCCTTTCATTTGCACATAATGCGTCCTACAGGTGTATTGACTACAGTAATCAGCACAACACACACACACACACACATTCAGCTTTTGACCAACTCACAATAGCAATATAGCGATCGTTGTCATTCTTGCGCATCCGCTTAATTGCAACCTGTAAAAAAAAAAAAACTGAATTCAATAACAATGACAGTATTTAAGCGTCTGACCTTACGAATAACATTAATGATTTGAGCATCTTAACCATCTGTATTAAACATGTTCTGATGCACACAAGAGCAAAATGTTCAGCTTTACCTTTTTGCCATCAAATTTCCTGGTTCCCTCGTAAACTCTGCCGAATCCTCCGTGCCCGATCATCTCTCCCGCGTCATAGAGAGTCTCAAAGACTGAAAAATATGAGAATATATACAGTATAAGTTTATTAAATCCTTTGTTTTATATTAAAAATATCAGTGCTGGTCGTGTCGAGAAAATAATATTGATATTCTCTGAAAACAAGCCTTAAAATCACACGCAGATGATTAAAACAAGAGAGACCGACATTAGAAAACTGGACAGATGTGACCATAGAGATTTATGTGATGGAAAAGAGCTCCTTGTTGTGTGTTAATTTAAAGAAGGATGTGATTCTGGGAAAAAATGGAGGAAATGTGTCAGAAAAAAGGTCTGATTTTGCTGCTATACATAGAGGAAGATTAATACAGATTTTAAAAAAGTATAATTTTAGGGCTTGGGGTCATTTTGATTAGTTTGATCGGTGAGGTAAGAGGTAAGATATCTTTAGTGGAGCACAAGATGATAAAACAGACCTTCATCATTGGCCGTGACGGCGGAGTGATCTGGATCAGGTGATACTGGCTCAGGATCAGGATCTGGCTCCAGATCGGCTGGAGGAACAAACGGCTCCACCACATCCACAGCCCCACTGAGACAACAGCAGAGGAAGGGAAACTTCACAGCCTTCCACAGCATCTTCATGAGGGAACGGAAGACGTTCCTCTTCTCACGTTCGCTAGGTTTTTCTGAAACAAACACAATTATTAGAAAAATCTCTCATCTCAAATTTGATATAGCTCACATTTTACTGTTCGATTCTTATCTGTAATGTTACAAATCCAAAGTAATGCAAATATCCCCCAGATATCCGCCTGACGGCAGCCCTGCTTGTTTACGCCACAGAATCAAAAATACCAAAGATAACTGGGACTTTTACTCCTCACAATTGGACTTTATAACTCGCAATTTTGATAAAATGTGTGTAGAGTTTTGAGAAATGGAGCAATAGTTTCAGAAATTGTAAGCAATTAAAAAAACTAAGTAATAATAGTCATTTTATTTCACAATAACGATATAGTTGTTATTATTTTACTTCAAACATTTCCAGACCTTATTTGTCCAATTCTGGCAAAGGCAAAGGTCATATGGGCTATATCTTAAAATATATTTAACATTAAATATAATATTTTTAATAACATAGTAATGTCATATTAAAGTCATAACCGACAGTGTTGACATGAATGACCACAACAGCCATTTTGACACCATTTTGTGTGTATTTGAGCATTCAATCGCAATAAGTGGTGAAATAGAGCAGGTTTGAGAAGAATATGAGATATACTTTCTTTTAAAAACACATCTTAAATAATAAATAAGTGCAATAGTGTTAAAATCCTTGTACCGATACTGAAATATCTGAAACGCACTCATTTTCTGCTGAATAAACACACAATATCAGCATCTCTTTCTCTCTCTCATCTCACTCACTCGTTTCATTTGATCCGGATGAATATTGAGCATAATTTTACTCATTCCTGCAGATTTTATGCTTAAACACCCAAAGTGTGCACATAAAGCTGCCTCAGAACTAAAGTGAGCTCTTTTTCTCTGCTATTGTGCTTAAACAGTCAAACACACACACACACACACACACACACACACACACACACACACACACACACACACACACACACACACACACACACACACACACACAATAATATCAGTCTTGATGAGTTTTCATGTAAACACAGTCAGTTCTGAAGAGTTGAGAAAGAAAACGCGTGTGTAACAGTGTTATGGGTCCGTGCGGCAGCTCTTAAAGTCACAGCAGCCTAATATATCTATAATATAGAGATAATATTTAACAAAAATCTGGCAGTTTTTACCCATGGTATCAATGTCAAAATAGTGGCTAGTGAACATGCTGAGTAACTTTGGGAAACCACAGACACTTGGTCTCAACATCCTATATTTAGTCTCACCTGTTGAGCTGTTGTCCGCAGGTGAAGCCTCCACCAGGACAGGTTTAGTCTCCCTCAGGACAGGTTTAGTCTCCCTCAGGACAGGTTTAGTCTCCCTCAGGACAGGTTTAGTCTCCACTGGCTCGATGGGAACTTGTCCTGGCACTGGAGGGCACATCCACTCTTGGAGGCTGTCGGATCTGGACAATCTCCTGGTTCTGCTGTCCTGTTCACACCGGCTCTCCGATCTATCCGAGCCGCTCGACCTCCTCTCCACGATGTACGTTCCTCCGCTGCTGAGGCTCAGCTCTTCACACTCATTCTCCTCCTCAGAGAGGGACATGATGCCCGGGGAAGAGTTCATCAATCTGGAGATTATCTGGACTTTCTACACAGTGTATTATCTGCAGATTTGGACACCGTATGATCGCTGGACGTGGACGAAACTCGCTCTGTAACTCAGGAGATGTGCTCGTGTTGGCCATAAACGCTCGGAGATTCTGTGAGTGCGCGCGGATGGAACGCGGGGATTATGACATCAAGGGCAGAACGCCCGAGTCTCGAAGCGCATTATTTAAAACAGCAGAAACTGGAGAATTTGTGCCTAATCGATTTAATGCATCTATTTTACACTGGGTACACAATTAAACTCAGGACCTTAATTACAAAAATGTCCCCATTAAAACTGCCATTTTGAATCAATTTGGCTCTATAATATGCAGGAGCAGAAAACAGGAATAAAGCGAGTATTTGGTTTATACACTGTAAAAAAAAAAAAAAAGTTGAGAAAACTTAAAAGTTTAAGGCAACCAGCTGCAGAACATTTTTGAGTTTTCTCAACTTAGGGTGAATTAGTTGTACAAACTTTTTTCATGTTAAATAGTTGAATAAACTTTAAAAGCTGAATTTGTCATACAAAACATAAGTTGGATTTTTTTACAGTGTAACTAAATAATAAAAATATTAGTGCTGTCAAATCGATTAATCACATCCAAAATAAAATGACGTGTGAACTGTGTATAATTATGTATATACACCCATTCCTGTATATAGTTAAGAAATTCTGTATGTACTCTATATTTATTAAATATAAATATTTCATAAAAAAAAATTTTTTCCCTGAAATAGGTACATATACAGTATGTGTGTGAGTAAGTATACACAGTAGCCTACACACACGTGTAAACAGGAACTTTTATTTTCGATGCGATTAATCGATTTGACAGCAATAACATTATTATTATTATTTTTTTTTATCAGTTACTCAGGTTTGGCCTGTAAAATACTCGCTTTATTCCCGTTTTCTGCTCCTGCATATTATAGAGACAAATGGATAATGTAACAAATTGTGTGCATGTAATATTATTTGAAAGAGAAAAACTACTGTACTGCAAATTAGGGATGCACTGATATGAACATTGACCAATAATTGATCATTTTCATATTATTGGCCAATAAACCTAAATTCAAATCATTTTTTGAGCGCCTGAATACAAAAACAAAAGCCTCAGCATTAAAATCCATGTCCCAAGCACACAATTATGATGCTCTCAATATAATATTATGTAGCCTATATGACAGATTTGCACTGAACTGTATTTTCCAATCATATTTCAATCAATTCTACTCATCAAGTTGATCAGTGTCTCAGCTGAAGGAAATAATACATTATTTATCAGCCAAACTTTCTTATCAGGCCGATATTGTTATAGTGGCTGATATAAATCGTGCATCTGCAAATCACAAATCCAAGCACTGTGTCCCAGTGGAGCTTTACTGGCATCTCATGGGGAACATTTGGTACTGCACCCAAACTAAATCTCACCAAAAAAAAGCACTTGATGCATTTGAGAACAGTGTAAAAACTGATCTTATGAGTGTTGACAGCTGGAAATCAGACCTTTAACATTTGCACTATCAATAATCAAACAGTCATTTCAATAAAGTGTTTGTTTTGCTCAACAGCTTCACATAAAGGCAGTTCTCAAACCCACAAAACACTGAATGAAAAGACAAAAGAAAGAGAGATACTGTCACGCATTTATTCTGGAGCAGGAATATAAAAAGAACAGCAGATTGGAGGATGCAGAACAAAAACAGGCTGATTTTGGCGTGTCAGAGAAGACGTCTCAGTCTTTCCTGAGTGGCACGATCTCTTCTCGAATGCCTTCCTTGGTGATGATGCAGATCTTGAGGGCATCTCCTGTGTAGACGTCCCTCTCAGCGGCCGAGATGAAGACGTCCTTCACCAGTTGCACGGCCTTCTCCTGGCTCAGGGGAAGCTGCTCCACGTTCTCCATGTTCTTGAATCCGATCTGAGCACAACAGAAACTCGGTTAAGCCTTCAGGAAGGAACGCTTTGGGAAGAAAACGCCCTTCGATTGAGCTCCATGAGGGACACACACTACTTTCATTTTATCTACTAAAGAGGGGGAAATGTGTCCAGGATACAAATCCTGTATTTTGCTCAATGAAAATGGAGCCGTTTTAAGACCATTACGACTGTTTGAATGGTGACATTTTCATGACAAATACGCATTTTACAAATATGGACATGCAGGGTTCTAAATTACGAACAATAACACACACAATTATGCCAAAATGCCAGTTTTGTTGAGTATCCTCATAAAAGCAGCCTTAAAAGAGTTAAACCACTGTAAAGAACAAAAGTAATTAGTCGGTAAATACGCACTGCTCTTGACTAAATAACTTTTATAGCTTTGATTAGGATTACTATATATAATTTATGCAGTGCAAACTAACTTTTCAATTTCTGTAGGCTATATTTCCTAGGTGGGAAGGACACAGGTAGCCTTCATATGAAATGTATTATGGGTTTATGTGAGGATTGTTTTTAAAATCCCAAATTAAAAGTTTTTTAAGCTTAATAAATGTTATTGTTAGTGTCAGAGTCATCAGTATATTAGTATCAGTGATACTGGCCTTCATTCATAAAAGATGCCATTGAACAAAAATTGTATGCATTGTACTTTATATGCGTTTTTCATGCCAACAATGTTAATAAAATGATCAAATGCATTCATTGGCACTCGTAATTTCTCTTATTTTCACCGGAAAAAAATTGGCTAGTGTAAAATTTTAATTGGCTGGTAATTTTAGAAAGTTAATTTAGAACCTTGATGACATGATATATAAATAAATATAATTGCAACACACAAAAAAGAAAATGTCAAAATGCTGAATAGTCCTGGAAACAATCTTCATTTTATTAAAAATAATTCATGATGAAGCTATATAATCCTATATTCAGACGAGTGAATGTGTTCTTCAAACCTCATTGTGCTTTTGCTTCTTGTTTATCATTTTTAATTTGGTCGTTTTAATATCTAATTTAAATTAGTAAGCAATCGGTTGATTTCAGTTTTAGAGTGTAAAGTTTGTAATTTAACTAAGCGTCAACCTCCCGCAGTTTCTCTTGAAGCCGATATGGAAGTGACTTAAACTGCAGTTCATGGACTGGCCACTAGAGACAGATCCAGAAGGAGCAGAATCTCATTGAGCTCATGTTAAAATGGCCAACTTTACAGCAGAATAAAACATGTTTACAGTCTGGGACACATTGTGGTTTTGGTCTATACGGCTAATTTTGCCCTTCATGACGACTGTGAGGGGGTGAATTTATTTTATAACTCATTGATTTACATTATATAAAGCCTATGTTCTGCATAATTAAGGCGTGGCCACTTTGAGTGACAGGTGTCATTTATCTGCTGTCTGTTAGTCATCACGTCACCTCAGCCCCGCCCATGACCCGCCTCGTTACCCATTTTCTATATTCATATTTTTTATAGTCTATGAATTCAACCTTTTTGCTTATAATGTCCAGCATAGCCTGCATAGATACATGCACTATCTTTGTTTTGATAGGCTTTATATTACACATTGTTTGGAGGACAGCACTGGGCAGGATGTGGAATAACATTGTTGGATTAAATAATGGAGTAGAATTAATTTTTAATAAAAAGAATTTATGTATAATAATGTTTAGATATTTCATCCGATTAATCGAGGAAAAAAACTACATCAGATTGATCGTTTATCAAAATAATCATTAGTTGCAGCCCTACATCTTTTGCAACACGGACGCTATTTTCCCAATTAATTCGCTACTACAGGAAGGGAGCTAAACGAATACAATAGTACAGAAAACGCTAAAACTATTTGCACTAGAAACACTTTTTCAATTACACAACAAAACAATATGATGAGAAATACCAGTTTGCATTGGCAGATCAAGCAGCATAATGAGCGAATGAGCGGAAGACTCTCGTTCAAAGCCGAACCGTCTCACCTGGTTGTCCAGAAGAGGCTGCAGCATTGCACTCGCTGATCCACCCGCTTTGTAAGAGTCTCTCTGGTAGGAACCAACTGGATCGAAACTATAAACGGCACCTCGACCTGGAACGAGAAAACAGACGGGCTATTGAAAGACAATAATGTTCATTACAGTGAACGCTTTGCTTTTCATGCACTGGCCAATCATAACATGTAGTTTCAGACTAGTGGAAGGAAAACATCCAAAATACACTTTTAACCAGGGCTTAAAAACGGAAAAAAATATCAATCGGTTCACTCCGAGCAGAATCGATATTTTAGCGTTTCCGTTTTTGCGTTCCTCAATAAACATTACTGGTCCGAAAACGGTTTGATTTGAAGAAATACTGGTTAATAACGTTATTTTAATTTAGCCTATACTTTAAACAAATAGGTATAAATAGACTTATTTTCACTCAATAATAATATAACACATGGTAATTAAACTTGAATATTTATTTCATAACATTTTTAAAAACCACAACAGAAATACATGCATTAATTACAAAGCATAAACAGCGGGACAAATTTTGACCTGTTTTAATGGAGCATTAGACAATCGAAAGTGGCTCTTATGCCTAATTTTTTTCAGAAGAGTGATAACATTCTTTGTAACATTACATAACTTTTTTTCAACACGACTTGTTTTAAAAAATGTATGAATAAAGAATAAATAAACTGGATAACCATTAATGCACCGTCAACTGCTAATTTCAAAGCAAACAATGCGCAACACTGCATCACATAATCAAATTCAGTCAGCTAATAAAGCTTGATCATTTAATGCAATATAACATACCATTTAATACGAAGCATCAACCGTCTATATAGAAAACATTGACCTGTCCTGTATTGGCAATCTGTAAGACTATAGGACAAATGTTTGATAGATGCTAGTAACCTACTTGGAGAGGCTTAAACGGAATCCATAAACTAACCTAAATCAGTCTATTTGAGCTTAAAGTCCGTACTGCTTATTTAAACGTACGAAAAGAATGTCCTCCAATACCTGCGCATTCATTGTAGACCTCAGTTGGGAAAGAAATGTACTTGAGGCATGTAAATGCGCGCTCACACTGACTTGCGTACCGGTAGATTCATAGACGATGGTGCGCGGGCATTTCACTCACGCTTGATCCGTCAACGTCACATGCTGAAGCTACTCTATTCATTATTGGTCACTGCCAAATTAAAATATTAAAGAGAACGATAAAATAACGTTATTAACTGGTTAATGGCCATTTCAAATTAACGTTTCTGTTCAGAACGATTCAAATTGATTTTGATTTTGTTTTCGTTCCTCTTAAAATTTAGTTCGTTTCAGTTTCCGTTTTCGTTCCTTGAACCGGTTCGAAGCCCTGCTTTTAACTGATATTTTAGTAACACTTTCTATATTCTGTATTTATAATGCATCATACGGGTATTCTTAAGGCATTATAATGCATACATAATGCCTTATAAACAACCTTATAATAAGTTGTATCATCTGATAATCATAAGTTACAATACATTATAATACTTACCTATTTGTGGTTATAAGAGTACAATGCATTATAACACCAGATCAAGCCTGCATTTATAATGCATTACAATGATAGTTGAAAATAGTTTCAAACAAACCCAGCAGACCCACAGCGCATCTGATATGACATTCATAAAGTTGGCTTGACATTCGCAAATTTAGGGACCATCTCTAAAGTTACACACGACACTGGTATACACGTTTCTAACTTCAATAACATTTGAAGAGAATGACTTAGTCATAAAACTGACTGTAAAGTGTGTCAGGTATGATGCACACCTTTTGGATTTTTGATATTTAATCAAATAAACTGTCAAATCATATGAAAATATGGAGGCATTATTTCACTAGGATATTGTTGGGGCGCATTTACACAAAATATGCTAGATTTAAATGAGTCATAGCTGATAGAACACTGTAAATATATTCTCAAGCAATATTCTCATCAGAGATGATATTAGAGATTATATTTACACCAAATTATTCATATTTATTAGGGATGCACCAATGTATCGGCCGCCGATATTTATCGGCTGATTTTTTAACAATTTACAACCATTGGCATATCGGCTATACCATGAGAAAGGCCAATAATGGTCTATTAATGAACTGCGTGAAGGTACTGAGCTGTGTAATGTCTGCTGCATAATCCAAGAGTATATGAAGACTTCAGATGCCAAAGCCTCTAAATCCGTCTGACGTTTTTCTTTAAAATAAGAATTTTTGTCAGGCTTCTATGTATAGGTTTCTACCTAAGTCCCGGTACTTCTGAATGGGCTGAGGCTGGGATTTAGTGGGTTTGAAGTGAAAGTATTTTATGAACGTATACTATATGCGGAGAGCATTCACTCAGTATCGTTATCTCATTTTTGACCGAAGTGGCTTTTAGAAGCTTTTGCATCTGAACTCTTCATATGTAATATTCCTGCTGCGCTACTGTCTGTTTTAATGTTTATCAAACAACAAAAGACCAACAAACTAAAATAATACATCGCTCACTACTCTTGACTAAACTTTCATAAGGATTAATTTCCGCAATAAGGACAACGCAGACAGAATCCAGTCATAAAAACGAAATTTGCTGCATAATGCGGAATGGCACGGAATGTTTTGATGAATAAATAAAACATTGGTCAGTCACTTAAATCAATCGCGATATATACTAGTGTCTGTGAATATTAAGCCCCAAAAGGACTGTTTAAATATGAATACTGCATGTTTCTCTGTCTCTGTGAATGAATGGAGACGCCCGGCTTCATTTAGCCTGACGTTACCTCTTTCTCTCTCACACACACACACACACACACACACAGAAACTCGCTGTGTTCTTCAGCCTCTGCCACCTCAATATAAGACACGAATGCATCTCTTCATGAGCATTTTACCTTTTATTCAATAAAATCTATCGTCATATCAAAACACACACACAGACGCACAGGAACTCGAAGCACATGGCAACCCATCAAAATAAAAGTTCAGTTTAACAAAGTAATTGTGACAGGATTAATGTTGTACAGATAAGCTATGTCTCAATGTAATAATATATTAATTTAATTTATACAGTGAAGAATATGCAGTGTTATTTAACATTAAACCTACTTAAAAAGCACTGTTTATTTCATATTTTCCGTTATGTATGTATGTATGTATGTATGTATGTAATGTATGTATGTATGTATGTATGTATGTATGTATGTATGTATGTAATGTATGTATGTATGTATGTATGTATGTATGTATGTATGTATGTATGTATGTATGTATGTATGTATGTATGTATGTATGTATGTATGTATGTATGTATGTATGTATATATATATATATATATATATATATATATATATATATATATATATATATATATATATATATATATATATATATTATTTATGTTGGCCTGGTGAATGTTAAAAGGATCCAGTGCATGTTCATTAGATATTTGATAATGCAGCAATAAACTAGCTAGTAGTCTATAAGTTAATAATGTTGTTTTTTGTTGTTGTTTTTTTTACTTTAAAAACACTATTTTAAAATGACAACATTTCAAATAAGAGGGCAAGTGACAAATATCGGTAAATAATTGTTTGTTAAAATCTGTATCGTATCGGCCCCAAAAAATCGTATCGGTCCATCCCTAATATTTATGCCTTACATGTTGCTATTGACGACGGTCATCATAAGGAAGGAAATCCCACAGAATCTAGTTTAAAAAAGTGCATATAGCTGCTTGATTTATTTGTTGTTTGTTGATTTTCAAATATAAAACTTGTTGAAATGTTTTCAGTGTGTGCATCTGTTCTTTTTGAACACTTTCCTCTCAGTGATAATATTGATAACCGTGATAATTTGGGTCACTATAATCGTAATGTGAAATTTCCATACCGTTTCATCCCTAGTACATTTATTTAATAAACTCGAGCACAAGTTTTGGAGCTTTGGAGAAAGAAATCTGTACAAGCATCTTTGAGAAACTAGGACCCGGTTGCCAAACTCACCCTCCTCATCGAGTCCGCCGATGATGTTGTACACATAGTAAGGGAAGAAGCGCCTGCCGTACAGGATGGTCGACAGCATGGCTGCGATGGCTCCACTGGTCATGCTCTTGTTATTTGAATGCTTGTACATCTGTAAGGGACAGAAACACACCGCTCATACAACATACCGTTAGTGCTGACCGAACATGACCATTTTCCGTTCTAGGTTCTGTTGTCAAACGCACCTTCAGTCTCGCCTCGATGATTTTGGTTAGCGTCAAGCAATCGCCATGGAAACCACTGCAGCCAATCACTGTAGTGTCTGTCCTGTATGGGAATGAGCGAGAGATTCAGCCAGCTGATCTTAATCTTGATATTCTTCATACAGGTACAGTTCAATCAAAGCACTGAAGCCACATATCGTCACTGTCGGGGGGAAACCTTAAATATTTCATCTTTTCTTACCATAAATCATTACTCTTCGCCATCCTTTATGTCTGTCTGTGGGTTTTGCAAATATTTAACCAGTGAAAAGTATTACGAAGAGCTTGTGACTTAATCTCGTTAGTCCATTGGATCCTCAAACCTCATAACTCCGCCCACCTCTATTGTGAATGAAGTTGTGCAACACTTCATTCACAATAGAGGTGGGCGGAGTTATGAGGTTTGAGGATCCAGTATTGAGTGTCTCTGCTTGTGTGCAAGAGCAAATAAAGGACTGGTTGTTTGAATAAGTGTTTTCTTTACTCAGGAAAAATAACGTTTTTAAAACTACTAAAAAAGTAGAAGTACACAGAAAAACTACTCAATTACAGTAGAGTGAATGTAATTTGCGAGTGAATGTAATTTGTTACTTTCCACTAGGGTTGGGTATCGTTTGGGTTTTTTACGATACCTGTGTGCCAAACCGATACTTTTAAAACGGTACCGGTGCCTAAACAGTGCCTGAACCGATACTTAAAATAAAATAAAAAAAGAGGAAAATAAATGAAAAATAGATGAAAATAAATTCATCCTCGTCTCACGAAATACATGAAAGTGAGTGACCGCTGAACTGGGAGAAGAATAGAGTAAACTATAGAGTTAATATATAATGTGTATCTGATATGAATAAAACACATAGTCAAGTTCAAACTGAAAGGATTGTTATTGCCGCTTCCATAGACATCAGTGTGTGATTTTTGCTAGTACTTATGAGCATTTAAATGACTGGAACCTAAAATAAACATGATGTGGTTGAAAACACTGAATGGTTTTGATGTGTGATGAGCGCTGAGCGTGTCTGTCTCTGGCTCAGCCCCAGCACGAAAGCACATTTGAGTTTAAGTGGAACCGTAATGAGGCACCGAAATCTGCGTTCTGATTCGGTCCGGTTACATAGGTACTGGTGCCATATTGATTATCTTTAAAGCTACACTGTGATATTTTCCCCCATCTAGCGGTAAGAAAGGTATATGACCATCCAGAGATTTTTTGTTTCTGTTCCTCTCAATTCCGATTTCGTTTTAACTCCTACGGTGGCCGATTTAGTCCAAAATTAACATGGCTTCCAGTTCAACCTCGTCCACATTGGACACGGTGCCATCGAGTGTTAAAACGCGAAAGGCGAAGCGTGAATTTACGGGTATGTCCCTCTTTGGCTAATGTACTTTCAAGATGGAGGGGCAACATGGCGACCGGCATTCGAACCCCTCACCCGTATGTATTTTCAATGGTATATTATAAACTTACAAGAATACTTTATTACTTGAAAGAAGTAAATATACATTAATGAGCACATATATTTTTGAAAGAACTAAGTGTTTTTAGCTAAGAATAAACGAAAAAAGTTACACAGTGTAGCTTTAAATAAATTACTGCATTGTATTTTACTGTGCAATAAAGTTAAAAATAATAACGACTATATATAATAAATTACATATACATATCAAAAAGTTTCATTTTATGTGAATGATTGATGTCATAACTCACAGTTTGTAGCATTTCGGGGAGTCTCTGCTGTGGATGCTGTATCCCTCGCTTAAACGTGTGTCTGAAGCCACGATAGCAAAGTCTTCACCAGCCACCGCCAGCACAGTCCTGAGGAGAGATACAGAAAACAGACTCAACTCTTTACAATCTATAGTGAGGGGGAAAAACAAGACATACATATATGGGCTGTAAAACGATTAATCGCATCTAAAATAAAAGTTTGTTTACATAATGTGTGTACTGTGTATAATTATCGTGAATATATAAATCCATGCATATATTTAAGAAATATGTGCAAGTATATACTGTATAAATATATTTAAATAATTTATCCTATGTATAAATATAAATATTTTATATATATAAATTAGGGCTGTCAAAAGATTAATCGTGATTAATCGCATCCAAAATAAAAGTTTGTGTTTACATAATATATGTGTGTGTACTCTGTTAATTATTATTTACATATAAATACACACACATTCATGTATATGTTTTAGAAATATTTGCATGTATATACTGTATATACATTTATATAATCTATAATATATATAAATATAAATGTTTATATATAAAAATAATATTTTTTTCTTAAATATATACATGCTTGTGTGTGTATTTATATATAAAAAATAATTAACAGAGTACACACACATATATATTATGTAAACAACACAAACTTTTATTTTGGAGGCGATTAATCTTTTGACAGCCCTAATATAAATATAACTAATATTGCTTAAATATATATACACATGCATGTATGTATGTATGTGTGTGTGTGTATATTTAGGGATGCACCGAATATTCGGCCACCGAAAATTTTCGGCCGAAAATGGCTTTTTATCAATGGAAAGACTTTTATCACCGAAACAACACGGCCGAAATGTTGTGATGACGCAAACAAAAAACCGCGACCTGCACGTGCTTGTCTGAAGCAACATGTCTGCGGTGTGGACGTATTTCAGTATATCTGAGAAACACCCACGTCTGCTCCATGCACAAGCGCTGACAGCGAGAGCTCATGTTCTCGATGAGAAGAGGACCAGACTTCACTGTGAAACCGCACGCAATCTTTAACAGTGGGCATGTTTTAAGCGCGGAACACGCATCAATCTGAACAGCAATATATTCAATAAACTTTTAGTTATAATTTAATTCATTTAAGGACAGATACTTTTTTTTCTTTCTTCAGTAAACCAATAAAAATAAATAAGCCATTTTGTAAAACTGCTGTACCGAACCGTCAGTTTTGTGTACCGCTACTACACCCCTATTCTACAGTTAACATATGGGCTATGGCAGTCTTTGTTTTGATACACTATTATGTTGAAGGCCTACAGAGAAAATAGTTGTATCTTTAAGCAGTTGCACTTGTTCTGAATGCACTTTCTTGCAGTAGTCCTACAGAGAAAAATTCTAAATGCACTTTGTTTTTATGAGAGAACATTTCATTTTAAAACCTTTCTGTAGGCCTGTACATTATTACAAATGAGTGGGGTCAAGTTAAACATTTTAGTTTGAATTTTATTTTATACTGTGCATTGTTGCAATGTGCTAAATAAATATTGGCATAATTTGTAATTGATTTATTCTTTGAAACTTTAATATTAATTTATGCAATTGCAATGCCTTGATTTTAGTAAAGTTAGTACACAGTCAGCCATAAATGCAATGGTACTAATAATTGGCATAATTTCTTTCGGTGTTTCGGCCTTGGTTTCCTCTTTTTCGGTTTTGACCAGGAATTTTCATTTCGGTGCATCCCTATATATATATATATATATATATATATTAAAAATACTTATACACAGTACGCACACACATACATTATGTAAACACAAACTTTTATTTTGGATGCGATAAATTAGAATTAAACGATTTGGCAGGACTAATATATTTGAAAGAAGCCTCTTTTGCTCATCACCAAGCTTGCATTTATTTGATCAAAAATACAGAAAATAAATAACCTTTAATATTACAATTTAAAATAATGGTTTTCTATTTGAACATACTTTAAATGATAATTTATTCCTGTGATCAAAGCTGAATTTACAGCATCGTTACTCCAGTCTTCAGTGTCACATGATCCTTCAGAAATCATTCAAATATGAGGATTTATTTTTCAATGTTGGAAACAGTTGTGCCGATTAAAAAATTGTAGAACCCGTGATACTTTTTTCAGTATCCATTGATGAATAAAAAGTTCAAAAGAACAACATTTATTCAAAATAGAAATCTTTTCTAATATAAGTCTATCACTTTATATCAAATTAACACATCCTTGCTAAATAAAAGTATTAATTAATTTTTTTAAAAACCTGACTGACCCCAAACTTTTGAACGTTACTGTATATTGTTACAAAATATTTATATTTTAAATAAATGCTGTTCTTTTAACTTTTTATTTATTAAATAATCCTGAAAAAAAGTATCACAGGTTATAAAAAAAACAACATTAATAATAAATCATAATATGAGAGTGATTCCTGAAGGATCATGTGACACTGAAGACTGGAGTAATGATGCTGAAAATTCAGCTTAAAATCACAGAAATAAATTAGATTTTAAAGTATATTAAAACAGAAAACCATTATTTTAAATTGTACAAATATTTCACAATATTACAGTTTTTGTCCTGTATTTTTGATCCAATAAATTCAGGCTTGGTGAGATTAAAAGACTACTTTCAAAAACATTCAAAATAGTAATGTTTCCGAGCTTTGGTGTGTGTGTGTGTGTGTGTGTGTGTGTGTGTGTGTGTGTGTGTGTGTGTGTGTCCAAAATAATAAATCACCAATGAATGAATCTGCAGAAATCAGGCAGCAACATCAATACACCATGAATTATACATATGATATTATTAGAGCAGATATCATTTGTTTTGACTAATATTATTGACTTTGAGGGTGTAAATCGGTCTTTTATTGTCATTCATATGCTGCAGTTATGATAGTGAAAGTAAAAAAAAGCACACCGTTCATACCAACTTATTATTTTACCCTTACGACTGAATTTAACTCCAGAATGCGAAGCTTATCATATGGAGAAACTTACAGAAAGCAGGAATCAGTAAATAGACTTTATAAAGAGTTTCTGCGTGAAGTGAACTGTCATGATCGGCGCGTGAGGAAAATGAAGAGAAGCCCGAAAACCCTGCGCTTCTTACCCTCCGTTGAAGGCATAAGGAGAGAATTTGTGCTCCACCGGTCCCGAGTAGTGATATTCCTTCATCTTTCCATTACCACCATAAGCTTGAGAAGAAATCATGATGGAGCTCCCTCACCAAAACTCGCTGTATCACCGCAATATGGCCGCCGGAAGTTGACAGGTCCTTTGTTTCCTGTGCGCCTACGTCACAGGGTTGTAGTAGCTTACACCGCCGTCTGCTGGAAGCCTCGTTTATATGAGTTTCACCGTAAATTTGTAGTCAGTTGTGTATTGTTTTACAGTCTATGATAATAACCTCATATATTGATTCGTAAAACAAGTGAAAAGGGATAGGGAAAGCTATATCTGGAGGGTTGATGTGAACCGGGTTATTATTAACTAACAAAGGACACATGCTATCAATATTCATCAAATAAAGAATTTTTGTTGCAACTATTGTAACTACTAGGGCTTTTATCAGTATTTTTAGAGAATTGCCAGTGAATAAAAAACGTGAAATGAATAGCTATCGGCTAATACGAGTAATACAATAAATACATAGGCTATAGGCTAGCCTAGCATACATTACAAGCAAATTCTATAGCATATGAGGTTTTGTTTCTCTAATAAAAAGGCAAATATTACAATAAAATTAAAAAAATTGCACCTAAATATAATTCTATCTTTATCACTCGCAAAAAGAAAGGTACAAAAGCTGTCACAGGGGTGGTATACTACCAATATCTACGTTTTAGGTAGGCTACTAATATGCACCCTTTAGGGGTAAACTAATATACAAAGGTGTATTTTCCGAAATAAATTTATATGTTTGTTTTTCAATACATGAATGTATCTTTAATTGTAATATTATTCTTGGTTAATTTTTATTTTATAGGCTATGTAAACTTGTGAGTGATAAACGTAGAAACTTAAGTCACTCCATCCTGTTCTGTTCAACCTGTTTAAGTATAATACAATTACTTAATTTAAAGGGTTAGTTTAGCCAAAAATAAAAATTCATTCGTTTCTCATTAAGTTTAAATAAAATTCTCGATCGTGTCTCTTCAGAAAAATCTGGACTAAACCGCTCTATTCATACGGATTAGTTTTAAGATCTCTTTATGAACTTTTAACTTTTATTAAATAGTATTAATAGTAACTATTGTAACTACTAGGGCTTTTATCAGTATTTTAGAGAATTCCCAGTGAATAAAAAACGTTAAATGGATAATAGCTATCGGCTAAATTAAAAGAGTACAATAAATACATATAGGCTAGCCTAGCATACATTTTAAGCCGATTCTATTGCGAGATGTTTTGTTTATCAAATAAAAAGGCAAATATTACAATAAAATTTAAAAAATTGCACCTAAATATAATTCTATCTTTATCACTCGCAAAAAGAAAGATGATTATTATTTGATTGATATGATTATTTTATAGGCTATGTAAACTTGTGAGTGATAAACGTAGATACTTAAAGAGATAGTTCACCCAAAAATGAAAATTCTGTCATCATTTACTCACCCTCAAGTATGTATGAGTTTCTTTGTTCTGCTGAACACAAAAGAAGATATTTTGAAGAATGTTTGTAACCAAGCAGATAGAGCAAACATTGACTACCATAGTATTTTTTTCCCTACTATGGTAGTCAATGGTTGCTCTCTCTGCTTGGTTACAAACAACATATCTTCTTTTGTTTTCATCAGAACAAAGAAACTCTTACAGGTTTGGAACAACTTGAGGGTGAGTAAATGATGACAGAACTTTCATTTTTGGGTGAACTATCCCTTTAAGTCACTCCAGCCTGTTCTGTTCAACATGTTTAAGTATAATAATTACTTCATTTAAAGGGTTAGTTAAGCCAAAAAAAAAAAAAAAATCATTAATTTCTCATTAAGTTTAAATTAAATTCTCGATCGTGTCTCTTCAGAAAAATCTGGACTAAACCGCTCTATTCATACGGATTAGTTTTAAGATCTCTTTACAAACTTTTCACTTTTATTAAATAGTTAATAATAGTTATTAACTATTAACTTTTATTAACAACATTTTTGAAGCATCGTAGTTGTTTGAATGAAGATCTTCATTTGTGTTTTGAAGATGAATGAAGGTTTTACAGGTTTGGAATGTAAAGGGTGAGTAAATGATGATTTTTGGGGTGAAATATACCTTTAATATTACAATAATAAAAAAAAAAAAACTCATAATCCAAAGATTTTTTAAAAGATTTTTATTCATAAAATCTTTATTTATATCCAGAGTGAATAGATCTCCATTGTAACCACTTCCACTTCAATATTTATTTATTAGCTACTACCTGACATACAGCGATCAGTTGAAATGAATAACACTGATGATCTCTTCATCTCCTGTTAGTGGGTGGGATATATTAGGCAGCAAGTGAACATTTTGTCCTCAGAGTTGATGTGTTAGAAGCAGGAAAAATGGGCAAGCGTAAAGATTTGAGTGAATTTGACAAGGGCCAGATTGTGACGGCTAGACGACTGGGTCAGAGCATCTCCAAAACTGCAGCTCTTGTGGGGTGTTCGCGGTCTGCAGTGGTCAGTCTCTATCAAAAGTGCTCCAAGGAAGGACCAGTGGAGAACCGGCCACAGGGTCATGAAGGACCAGTGGAGAACCGGCCACAGGGTCATGAAGGACCAGTGGAGAACCGGACACAGGGTCTTGGAGGACCAGTGGAGAACCGGCCACAGGGTCATGAAGGACCAGTGGAGAACCGGCCACAGGGTCATGAAGGACCAGTGGAGAACCGGACACAGGGTCTTGGAGGACCAGTGGAGAACCGGCCACAGGGTCATGAAGGACCAGTGGAGAACCGGCCACAGGGTCATGAAGGACCAGTGGAGAACCGGCCACAGGGTCATGAAGGACCAGTGGAGAACCGGCCACAGGGTCATGGGCGGCCGAGGCTCATTGATGCCCGTGTGGACTGATCAAACAGACGAGCTACTGGAGCTCAAATTTTTCAAGAAGTTAATGCTGGTTCTGATAGAAAGGGGTCAGAATACGCAGAGCATCTCAGTTTGTTGCGTATGGGGCGACAAACGGTATGGAAACGGTATTCCCTGGTGGCTGTGGCTCTTTCAGCAGATAATGCGCCGCCACAAAGCACAAATGCTTCAGGAATGGTTTGAGGAACACAACAATGAGTTTGACTTGGCCTCCAAATTCCCCAGATCTCAATCCAATCGAGCATCTGTGGGATGAGCTGAACAAACAAGTCCGATCCATGGAGAACCCACCTCACAACTTACAGGACTTAAAGGATCTGCTGCTAACATCTTGGTGCCAGATACCACAGCACACCTTCAGGGGTCTAGTGGAGTCCAGGCCTCGACGGGTCAGGGCTGTTTTGGCAGCAAAAGGGGGATCAACACAATATTAGGTCATAATGTTATGCCTGATTGGTCTATGAAAAAATCAAACAAGATAACATTTCCGAGGGAACACAAGAGACATGGTGATGGAAAAAAATACATAAGATGGGATGGAAATGTCAATGTTTTTGCAGTTACTTATAGTGAATGCAAAACATTTGCAAGAAATGTTCATTTTTTCATCATCATCTTTTGGGGCTCCATTTTGTGTTATAATGGCAAGAGAATGTCTGACACATTTATTCAAAACAACAAAAGAGAACACAAGCAATTATTATAAGCCAAGGAAGACGCCATCCCACATTATAATTGAACAGATCAACACTCAGAACACTGACGCGGTCTGGTCTTTGTTATAAGATAAAGAAGGCTGTGCCATTAGTGAGTGACCAATAAACAATTCCTACTTGCATGAAGGATGCTAAATAAATAATAATGAACACACTCTCATTGTGCCAATGGCACACGGTGAACATGAGGTGAAGTTCAGGGTTGGGTGTGACGGACACCTGAAGGCAGGGCCGTCCCCTTCCTCTCACACGGGCCCCGCCTCATGCTCGGGTCGGCCCTGCCTTCAGGCACCTGTGGCTTCAGAACCTGTCTATCTAGGGAGTGTGTGTGAGGTGACATTTTCTCCACCGCCTTGCTGAGATGGTAATGTTTCTTGAGTCATTTGAAAATTCAGTCTGTAAATATTAGAAGTCTCTAGAGCCCTGTCTCATCAGAAGGCAGTGAGAAAAACCACACCCACCAATGCGCCCCATTGGTCATCTCTGATTCACGTGAAATCGTGAGCACGGGAATCAGACAGCACTGTTTCATCATGGGAGTATGAAAGGGTGGACATATGATTTCCTTGAATTATTGTAATGAGGCAGTTTCAGGACTTAATGATCACGCCCTTTGATTCATGCAACGACTGCAAAAATCACTGGATTAGGCCTATTATTATACGTCTCAGAAAAGAAAGCATGCGCAAGATTGTACAGTTAGAAAGTTTTACAAGCCAGTCATGTTTGTTCATTCATAATTTGTTACATTTATGTAGCGCTTTTCTGGGCACTTTACATATACAGGTGCTGGTCATATAATTAGAATATCATAAAAAATTTGATTTATTTCACTAATTCCATTCAAAAAAGTGAAACTTGTATATTATATTCATTCATTACACACAGACTGATATATTTCAAATGTTTATTTCTTTTCATTTTGATGATTATAACTGACAACTAAGGAAAATCCCAAATTCAGTATCTCAGAAAATTTGAATATTGTGAAAAGGTTCAATATTGAAGACACCTGGTGCCACACTCTAATCAGCTAATTAACTCAAAACACCTGCAAAGGCCTTTAAATGGTCTCTCAGTCTAGTTCTGTAGGCTACACAATCATGGGGAAGACTGCTGACTTGACAGTTGTCCAAAAGACGTCCATTGACACCTTGCAAAAGGAGGGCAAGACACAAAAGGTCATTTCAAAAGAGGCTGGCTGTTCACAGAGCTCTGTGTCCAAGCACATTAATAGAGAGGCGAAGGGAAGGAAAAGATGTGGTAGAAAAAAGTGTACAAGCAATAGGGATAACCGCACCCTGGAGAGGATTGTGAAACAAAACCCATTCACAAAGAGTGGACTGCAGCTGGAGTCAGTGCTTCAAGAAACCACTACGCACAGACGTATGCAAGACATGGGTTTCAGCTGTCGCATTCCTTGTGTCAAGCCACTCTTGAACAACAGACAGCGTCAGAAGCGTCTTGCCTGGGCTGAAGACAAAAAGGACTGGAGTGGTCCAAAGTTATGTTCTCTATTGAAAGTAAATTTAGCATTTCCTTTGTAAATCAGGGTCCCAGAGTCTGGAGGAAGAGAGGAGAGCCACACAATCCACGTTGCTTGAGGTCCAGTGTAAAGTTTCCACAGTCAGTGATGGTTTGGGGTGCCATGTCATCTGCTGGTGTTTGTCCACTGTGTTTTCTGAGGTCCAAAGTCAACGCAGCCGTATACCAGGAGGTTTTAGAGCACTTCATGCTTCCTGCTGCTGACCAACTTTATGGAGATGCAGATTTCATTTCCCAACAGGACTTGGCACCTGCACACAGTGCCAAAGCAACCAGTACCTGGTTTAAGGACCATGGTATCCCTGTTCTTAGTTGGCCAGCAAACTCGCCGGACCATAACCTCATAGAAAATCTATGGGGTATTGTGAAGAGGAAGATGCGATATGCCAGACCCAACAATGCAGAAGAGCTGAAGGCCACTATCAGAGCAACCTGGGCTCTCCCACAGACTGATCTCCTCATGCCACGTCGCATTGCTGCAGTAATTCAGGCAAAAGGAGCCCCAATAAGTATTGAGTGCTGGACATGCTCATACTTTTCATGTTCTTACTTTTCAGTTGGCCAAGATTTCTAAAAATCTTTTCTTTGTATTGGTCTTAAGTAATATTCAAATTTTCTGAGATATTGAATTTGTGATTTTCCTTAGTTGTCAGTTATAATCATCAAAATTTAAATAAATAACATTTGAAATATATCAGTCTGTGTGTAATGAATGAATATAATATACAAGTTTCACTTTTTGAATGGAATTAGTGAAATAAATCAACTTTTTGATGATATTCTAATTATATGACCAGCACCTGGATGATGTGACGGCAGCCATATTGGGCCAGAACGCCCACCACACACCAGCTGACTGGTGGAGAGGAGACAGAGTGATGAAGCCAATCAGTATATGGGGATCATTATGGTGTGTTCACACCAGACGCGAATGAAGCGTTTTGCGGAGTGATTTACATGTTAATGCTGCGTTCACACCAAACGCGAATAAAGCGTCAAAATCGCGTCTAGTTGGACGCTTGAATATTTTGAATCCATTCTAGCGTCCACAGCGAATTGGACGCGCGTTCAAGGCGCTCCAGGAGAAATATGTCATAAAACACCACTCTGCATCTTTTCATTTTCACTAAAAATATATATTAAACATTAATAACCACACAAATGTGGTCCAGGGAACTCCCATTATCTTCACTGCATGTATATTTAAATATCCCAAAAAAAATAAGTTATGAAACTTCTCTTTGCCCTCAGTCAAAACAATTTGGCAGACAACAAATTATAGATTCATGAGAGCAAAGATCGGCTGTTAGATCCACACAAGACGAACCACAACAGGACATCAGAGCCAGCGGCAGACGGCAGAAGGACTTGGCCGAGGTAAGGCTGCTCTCGCAGGGGTTAATGAGCGCTGAGCGCCCGGTGATCGCCTGGATCTCACAACTCCACAAACGCAAGATTATTTTAAAATAGGTGCTCTCTTTATAAATAAACCACAGATTTGAGCTTTAAACAACTACATCCCCACCTGAGAAAGTCTTAAAACTACATTTTGTGACACAATAGTAGTATTTTTAAATTATGCTGGGTTTCTCATCACATTTACCATGTGACAGCAGCGAGCAGGCTCCTGATTGGTTAACGCGGCAGGGTTTTTTGGGGGGGGCTTATATTGGGTCACTATGTTGGGTCATTCTAACATCGTTGGGTTAGGTCCGGTAGTCAACATATGTATTTGTAGTTTTATTACTTAGTCATCTTAGGTGTATATAACCAGGGCAATAACCAGGGCCTGGTTATTTCTAGACTTGACTACTGCAATGCGCTTCTGGCTGGACTCCCCTCTTGTGTGATCCAAACACTTTGCATGATCCAGAATGCAGCGGCACGTCTGGTCTTCAACGAGCACAAAAGGACCCACGTCACACCACATCATCTTCATCTCTCTGCACTGCCTACCACTCGCTGCTCGCATCAAGTTTAAGGCACTGACGCTTGCCTACAGAGCCACCACGCACTCAGCTCCTGCATACTTTGACTCGATTCTACAAATCCACACTCCCACCAGAAGCCTTCGCTCAGCTAAGGAGCGACAGCTTGTGGTACCTTCACAGAGAGGCAAAAAATCCCTTTCCAGAACATTTTCATTTAACGTTCCCAGCTGGTGGAACGATCTGCCCACCGCCATCCGAAATGCTGAATCATTGACAACATTCAAAAGTCAACTAAAAACTCAACTCTTCCGTGAGCACATAACCTCATAAAAAATAAAAAAAAAATTTAAATGGTTTTCCTTTCCTCTTTCTTCCCTCTTTCCCTCCCTACTCTAGCCAGTGCTACACTGAGAAATGTACACGGTCTCAGTATTTCAGACACTATTTCAGGCGCTCACTCGACTCTTCATGACCAATCGCTTATTGTACCCCCAAGTTGTAAGTCGCTTTGGATAAAAGCGTCTGCTAAATGAATAAATGTAATGTAAATGTAATAGGACATTCTTCTTTCAGACGAGCACAATCAGAGTTATATTAAAAATGAGAGTTATATTAAAAATGTCCTGGCTCTTCCAATCTTTATAATAACAGTGAATTGTTGCTTCGCTTTTGAAGTCCATAAAAGTGCATCCATCCATCATAAAAGCGATTTTATCCATCATAAAAGTCCATCTATCCATCATAAAAGCGCTCCTATCCATCATAAAAGTGCATCTATCCATCATAAAAGCACTTCTATCATCATAAAAGTGCATCCATCCATAATAAAAGTGCATCCATCCATCATAAAAGCGATTTTATCCATCATAAAAGCGCTTCTTTCCATCATAAAAGTGCATCCATCCATCATAAAAGTGCATCTATCCATCATAAAAGTGCATCTATCCATCATAAAAGTGCATCTATCTATCAAAAAAGTGCATCTATCATCAAAAAAGCGCTTCTATCCATCATAAAAGTGCATATATCATCATAAAAGTGCATTCATCCATCATAAAAGCGCATCTATCCATCATAAAAGTGCATCTATCCATCATAAAAGTGCATCCATCCATCATAAAAGCGCATCTATCCATCATAAAAGCACATCTATCCATCAAAAAAGCACATCTATCCATCATAAAAGCGCATCTATCCATCATAAAAGCACTTCTATCCATCATAAAAGCGCATCTATCCATCATAAATGTGCATCTATCCATCATAAAAGTGCATCTATCCATCATAAAAGCGCATCTATCCATCATAAAAGCGCATCTATCCATCATAAAAGCACATCTATCCATCAAAAAAGCACATCTATCCATCATAAAAGCGCATCTATCCATCATAAAAGCGCATCTATCCATCATAAATGTGCATCTATCCATCATAAAAGTGCATCTATCCATCATAAAAGCGCATCTATCCATCATAAAAGCGCATCTATCCATCATAAAAGCGCATCTATCCATCATAAAAGCGCATCTATCCATCATAAAAGCACATCTATCCATCATAAAAGCGCATCTATCCATCATAAAAGCGCATCTATCCATCATAAAAGTGCATCTATCCATCATAAAAGCGCATCTATCCATCATAAAAGCGCATCTATCCATCATAAAAGTGCATCTATCCATCATAAAAGCACATCTATCCATCATAAAAGCGCATCTATCCATCATAAATGTGCATCTATCCATCATAAAAGTGCATCTATCCATCATAAAAGCGCATCTATCCATCATAAAAGCGCATCTATCCATAATAAAAGCGCATCTATCCATCATAAAAGTGCATCTATCCATCATAAAAGTGCATCTATCCATCATAAAAGCGCATCTATCCATCATAAAAGCGCATCTATCCATTATAAAAGTGCATCCATCGATCCATCCATCATAAAAGCGATTTTATTCATCATAAAAGCACATCTATCCATCATAAAAGCACATCTATCCATCATAAAAGCACATCATAAAAGCACATCTATTCATCATAAAAGTGCATCTATCCATCATAAAAGTGCATCTATCCATCATAAAAGTGCATCTATCCATCATAAAAGTGCATCTATCCATCATAAAAGCGCATCTATCCATCATAGAAGTGCATCTATCCATCATAAAAGTGCATCCATCGATCCATCCATCATAAAAGCGATTTTATTCATCATAAAAGCACATCTATCCATCATAAAAGCACATCTATCCATCATAAAAGCACATCATAAAAGCACATCTATCCATCATAAAAGTGCATCTGTCATCATAAAAGTGCATCTATCAAGCATAAAAGCGCATCTATCCATCATAAAAGTGCATCTATCCATCATAAAAGTGCATCTATCCATCATAAAAGTGCATCTATCCATCATAAAAGCGCATCTATCCATCATAAAAGTGCATCCATCGATCCATCCATCATAAAAGCGATTTTATCCATCATAAAAGCACATCTATCCATCATAAAAGCACATCTATCCATCATAAAAGTGCATCTATCCATCCATCCATCATAAAAGTGCATCTATCCATCATAAAAGCACATCTATCCATCATAAAAGTGCATCTATCCATCCATCCATCATAAAAGTGCATCTATCCATCATAAAAGTGCATCTGTCATCATAAAAGTGCATCTATCCATCATAAAAGCGCATCTATCCATCATAAAAGTGCATCCATCGATCCATCCATCATAAAAGCGATTTTATCCATCATAAAAGCACATCTATCCATCATAAAAGCACATCTATCCATCATAAAAGTGCATCTATCCATCCATCCATCATAAAAGTGCATCTATCCATCATAAAAGTGCATCTATCCATCCATCCATCATAAAAGCGCATCTATCCATCATAAAAGTGCATCTATCCATCATAAAAGTGCATCTATCCATCATAAAAGTGCATCTATCCATCCATCCATCATAAAAGTGCATCTATCCATCATAAAAGTGCATCTATCCATCCATCCATCATAAAAGTGCATCTATCCATCATAAAAGTGCATCTATCCATCATAAAAGTGCATCTATCCATCATAAAAGTGCATCTATCCATCATAAAAGTGCATCCATCCATCATAAAAGCACTTCTATCCATCATAAAAGCACATCTATCCATCATAAAAGCACATCTATCCATCATAAAAGCGCATCTGCCATCATAAAAGTGCATCTATCCATCATAAAAGTGCATCTATCCATCATAAAAGTGCATCTGCCATCATAAAAGTGCATCTATCCATCATAAAAGCACATCTATCCATCAAAAAAGCACATCTATCCATCATAAAAGCGCATCTATCCATCATAAAAGCACATCTATCCATCATAAAAGCACATCTATCCATCATAAAAGTGCATCTATCCATCATAAAAGCGCATCTATCCATCATAAAAGTGCATCTATCCATCATAAAAGTGCATCTATCCATCATAAAAGTGCATCTATCCATTATAAAAGTGCATCTATCCATCATAAAAGCGCATCTATCCATCATAAAAGTGCATCTGTCATCATAAAAGTGCATCTATCAAGCATAAAAGTGCATCTATCCATCATAAAAGTGCATCTATCCATCATAAAAGTGCATCTATCCATTATAAAAGTGCATCTATCCATCATAAAAGCGCATCTATCCATCATAAAAGTGCATCCATCGATCCATCCATCATAAAAGCGATTTTATCCATCATAAAAGCACATCTATCCATCATAAAAGCACATCTATCCATCATAAAAGCACATCTATCCATCATAAAAGTGCATCTATCCATCCATCCATCATAAAAGTGCATCTGTCATCATAAAAGTGCATCTATCCATCATAAAAGCACTTCTATCCATCATAAAAGAGCATCTATCCATCCATCCATCATAAAAGTGCATCTATCCATCATAAAAGTGCATCTATCCATCCATCCATCATAAAAGCACTTCTATCCATCATAAAAGCACATCTATCCATCATAAAAGCACATCTATCCATCATAAAAGCACATCTATCCATCATAAAAGTGCATCTGTCATCATAAAAGCACTTCTATCCATCATAAAAGCACTTCTATCCATCATAAAAGTGCATCTATCCATCATAAAAGTGCATCTGTCCATCATAAAATTGCTTCTATCCATCATAAAAGTGCATCTGTCATCATAAAAGTGCATCTGTCATCATAAAAGTGCATCTATCCAAAATAAAAGTGCATCTATCATCATAAAAGTGCATCTATCCATCATAAAAGTGCATCATAAAAGTGCATCTATCCATCATAAAAGTGCATCTGTCATCCTAAAAGTGCATCTATCCATCATAAAAGCACTTCTATCCATCATAAAAGTGCATCTGTCCATCATAAAAGTACATCTGTCATCATAAAAGTGCATCTATCCATCATAAAAGCACTTCTATCCATCATAAAAGTGCATCTGTCCATCATAAAAGTGCATCTATCATCATAAAAGTGCATCTATCCATCATAAAAGTGCATCTGTCCATCATAAAAGTACATCTGTCATCATAAAAGTGCATCTATCCATCATAAAAGTGCATCTATCATCATAAAAGTGCATCTATCCATCATGAAAGTGCATCTGTCATCATAAAAGTGCATCTATCCATCATAAAATTGCATCTATCCATCATAAAAGCACATCT
Source organism: Gobio occitaniae (assembly GCA_033150135.1). Lineage (NCBI taxonomy): Eukaryota > Metazoa > Chordata > Actinopteri > Cypriniformes > Gobionidae > Gobio > Gobio occitaniae. Next base: position 82,600 of record JARQWZ010004115.1, on the reverse strand, counting down.
ATCCATCATAAAAGTGCATCTATCATCATAAAAGTGCATCTATCCATCATAAAAGTGCATCATAAAAGTGCATCTATCCATCATAAAAGTGCATCTGTCATCCTAAAAGTGCATCTATCCATCATAAAAGTGCATCTGTCCATCATAAAAGTACATCTGTCATCATAAAAGCACATCTATCCATCATAAAAGTGCATCTGTCCATCATAAAAGTGCATCTATCATCATAAAAGTGCATCTGTCCATCATAAAAGCACTTCTATCCATCATAAAAGTGCATCTGTCCATCATAAAAGTACATCTGTCATCATAAAAGTGCATCTATCCATCATAAAAGTGCATCTATCATCATAAAAGTGCATCTATCCATCATGAAAGTGCATCTGTCATCATAAAAGTGCATCTATCCATCATAAAAGTGCATCTATCATCATAAAAGTGCATCTATCCATCATGAAAGTGCATCTGTCATCATAAAAGTGCATCTATCCATCATAAAAGCACATCTATCCATCATAAAAGTGCATCTATCCATCATAAAAGTGCATCTATCCATCATAAAAGTGCATCTGTCCATCATAAAAGTACATCTGTCATCATAAAAGTGCATCTATCCATCATAAAAGCACTTCTATCCATCATAAAAGTGCATCTGTCATCATAAAAGTGCATCTATCCATCATAAAAGTGCATCTATCATCATAAAAGTGCATCTATCCATCATGAAAGTGCATCTGTCATCATAAAAGTGCATCTATCCATCATAAAAGCACATCTATCCATCATAAAAGTGCATCTATCCATCATAAAAGTGCATCTATCCATCATAAAAGCACATCTATCCATCATAAAAGCACATCTATCCATCATAAAAGTGCATCTATCCATCATAAAAGCACATCTATCCATCATAAAAGTGCATCTATCCATCATAAAAGCACATCTATCCATCATAAAAGTGCATCTATCCATCATAAAAGTGCATCTGTCCATCATAAAAGTACATCTGTCATCATAAAAGTGCATCTATCCATCATAAAAGCACTTCTATCCATCATAAAAGTGCATCTGTCATCATAAAAGTGCATCTATCCATCATAAAAGTGCATCTATCATCATAAAAGTGCATCTATCCATCATGAAAGTGCATCTGTCATCATAAAAGTGCATCTATCCATCATAAAAGCACATCTATCCATCATAAAAGTGCATCTATCCATCATACAAGTGCATCTATCCATCATAAAAGCACATCTATCCATCATAAAAGTGCATCTATCCATCATAAAAGTGCATCTATCCATCATAAAAGCACATCTATCCATCATAAAAGCACATCTATCCATCATAAAAGTGCATCTATCCATCATAAAAGTGCATCTGTCGTCATAAAAGTGCATCTGTCCATCATAAAAGCACATCTATCCATCAAAAAAGCACATCTATCCATCATAAAAATGCATCTGTCATCATAAAAGTGCATCTATCCATCATATAAGCACTTCTATCCATCATAAAAGTGCATCTATCCATCATAAAAGTGCATCTATCCATCATAAAAGTGCATCTATCCATCATAAAAGCGCATCTATCCATCATAAAAGTGCATCTATACATTATAAAAGTGCATCTATCCATTATAAAAGTACATCTATCCATCATATAAGCACTTCTATCCATCATAAAAGTGCATCTATCCATCATAAAAGTGCATCTATCCATCTATCCATCATAAAAGTGCATCTATCCATCATAAAAGTGCATCTATCCATCATAAAAGTGCATCTATACATTATAAAAGTGCATCTATCCATCATAAAAGTGCATCTGTCCATCATAAAAGTGCATCTATCCATCCTAAAAGTGCATCTATCCATCATAAAAGTGCATCTATCCATCCTAAAAGTGCATCTATCCATCATAAAAGTGCATCTATCCATCATAAAAGTACATCTATCCATCATATAAGCACTTCTATCCATCATAAAAGTGCATCTATCCATCATAAAAGTGCATCTATCCATCTATCCATCATAAAAGTGCATCTATCCATCATAAAAGTGCATCTATCCATTATAAAAGTGCATCTATCCATCATAAAAGTGCATCTATACATTATAAAAGTGCATCTATCCATCATAAAAGTGCATCTGTCCATCATAAAAGTGCATCTATCCATCCTAAAAGTGCATCTATCCATCATAAAAGTGCATCTATCCATCCTAAAAGTGCATCTATCCATCATAAAAGTGCATCTATCCATCCTAAAAGTGCATCTATCCATCATAAAAGTGCATCTATCCATCATAAAAGTGCATCTATCCATCATAAAAGCGCATCTATCCATCATAAAAGTGCATCTATCCATCATAAAAGTGCATCTATACATTATAAAAGTGCATCTGTCCATCATAAAAGTGCATCCATCCATCATAAAAGTGCATCTATCATCATAAAAGTGCATCTATCCATCCATCCATCCATCCATCCATCCATCCATCCATCATAAAAGCACTTCTATCCATCATAAAAGTGCATCTGTCCATCATAAAAGTGCATCATAAAAGTGCATCTATCCATCATAAAAGTGCATCTATCCATCATAAAAGCACTTCTATCCATCATAAAAGTGCATCTGTCATCATAAAAGTGCATCATAAAAGTGCATCTATCCATCATAAAAGTCCATCATAAAAGTGCATCTATCCATCCATCCATCCATCCATCCATCCATCCATCATAAAAGCACTTCTATCCATCATAAAAGTGCATCTATCCATCATAAAAGTCCATCATAAAAGTGCATCTATCCATCATAAAAGTGCATCCATCCATCATAAAAGTGCATCTATCCATCATAAAAGTGCATCTATCCATCATAAAAGTGCATCTATCCATCATAAAAGTGCATCTATCCATCATAATAAAAGTGCATCTATCCATCATAAAAGTGCATCTATCCATCATAATAAAAGTGCATCTATCCATCATAAAAGTGCATCTATCCATCATAAAAGTGCATCTATCCATCATAAAAGTGCATCTATCCATCATAAAAGTGCATCTATCCATCATAATAAAAGTGCATCTATCCATCATAAAAGTGCATCTATCCATCATAATAAAAGTGCATCTATCCATCATAAAAGTGCATCCATCCATCATAAAAGTGCATCTATCCATCATAAAAGTGCATCTATCCATCATAAAAGTGCATCTATCCATCATAATAAAAGTGCATCTATCCATCATAAAAGTGCATCTATCCATCATAATAAAAGTGCATCTATCCATCATAAAAGTGCATCTATCCATCATAAAAGTGCATCTATCCATCATAAAAGCACTTCTATCCATCATAAAAGTGCATCTGTCATCATAAAAGTGCATCATAAAAGTGCATCTATCCATCATAAAAGTCCATCATAAAAGTGCATCTATCCATCCATCCATCCATCCATCCATCCATCCATCATAAAAGCACTTCTATCCATCATAAAAGTGCATCTATCCATCATAAAAGTCCATCATAAAAGTGCATCTATCCATCATAAAAGTGCATCCATCCATCATAAAAGTGCATCTATCCATCATAAAAGTGCATCTATCCATCATAAAAGTGCATCTATCCATCATAAAAGTGCATCTATCCATCATAATAAAAGTGCATCTATCCATCATAAAAGTGCATCTATCCATCATAATAAAAGTGCATCTATCCATCATAAAAGTGCATCTATCCATCATAAAAGTGCATCTATCCATCATAAAAGTGCATCTATCCATCATAAAAGTGCATCTATCCATCATAATAAAAGTGCATCTATCCATCATAAAAGTGCATCTATCCATCATAATAAAAGTGCATCTATCCATCATAATAAAAGTGCATCCATCCATCATAAAAGTGCATCTATCCATCATAAAAGTGCATCTATCCATCATAAAAGTGCATCTATCCATCATAATAAAAGTGCATCTATCCATCATAAAAGTGCATCTATCCATCATAATAAAAGTGCATCTATCCATCATAAAAGTGCATCTATCCATCATAAAAGTGCATCTATCCATCATAATAAAAGTGCATCTATCCATCATAAAAGTGCATCTATCCATCATAATAAAAGTGCATCTATCCATCATAAAAGTGCATCTATCCATCATAAAAGTGCATCTATCCATCATAAAAGTGCATCTATCCATCATAATAAAAGTGCATCTATCCATCATAAAAGTGCATCTATCCATCATAAAAGTGCATCTATCCATCATAATAAAAGTGCATCTATCCATCATAAAAGTGCATCTATCCATCATAAAAGTGCATCTATCCATCATAAAAGTGCATCATAAAAGTGCATCAGTCATCATAAAAGTGCATCATAAAAGTGCATCAGTCATCATAAAAGTGCATCATAAAAGTGCATCTATCCATCATATAAGTGCATCTATCCATCATAAAAGTGCATCTATCCATCATAAAAGTGCATCTATCCATCATATAAGTGCATCTATCCATCATAATAAAAGTGCATCTATCCATCATAAAAGTGCATCTATCCATCATAAAAGTGCATCATAAAAGTGCATCAGTCATCATAAAAGTGCATCATAAAAGTGCATCAGTCATCATAAAAGTGCATCATAAAAGTGCATCTATCCATCATAAAAGTGCATCTATCCATCATAATAAAAGTGCATCTATCCATCATAAAAGTGCATCTATCCATCATATAAGTGCATCTATCCATCATAATAAAAGTGCATCTATCCATCATAAAAGTGCATCTATCCATCATAAAAGTGCATCTATCCATCATAAAAGTGCATCATAAAAGTGCATCAGTCATCATAAAAGTGCATCATAAAAGTGCATCTATCCATCATATAAGTGCGCCACACGGCTCCAGGGGTTAATAAAGGCGAAGTGGAGCGTTTGTGTAAGAAATATATCCATATTTAAAACGTAATAAAGTAAATTATAAAGTTGCACGTGGTGCGCAGGCCTTAAAGCTTGGAAGAGCCAGGACATTATTTAATATAACTCTGATTGTATTCGTCTGAATGTCATCCACACCTAGGATGACTTGAGGGAGAGTAAATCATGGGCTCAATTTCATTTTAAAGTGAACTATCCCTTTAAGGTATGTTTACAATATACAGTACACTCTAAAAAAATGCTGGGTTAAAAATAACATTTCTTTGTTCTTTGTTCTGCTGAACACAAAATAAGATATTTAGAAGAATGTTTGTAACAAAGCAGAGAGAGCAACCATTGACTACCATAATAGGGGAAAAATACTATAGTAGTCAATGGTTGCTCTATCTGCTTGGTTACAAACATTCGTCTAAATATCTTCTTTTGTGTTCAGCAGAACAAAGAAACTCTTACAGGTTTGGAACAACTTGAGGGTGAGTAAATGAGGACAGAATCTTCATTTTTGGGTGAACTATCCCTTTGTACACATTTATGTATATTTACATTAAATGCTACACTCCCCAATATTTACTTTGTCATTTTAAAATATATTTATTAAAGCATATGTATTGTTTATACAAATAAACAACCTGTATTTGAACTGTTGGGTTACTTTTAACCCAATGCATTGGGATAATATAACCCACAGTTGGGAAGATGCTATATCAACCCACAGTTGGGTTACTTTTAAAAAATTTAAGTGAGTACATTAAAGGACACAGGTTTACATAAACTAAACATTATGTATTGTATACAGTATCACTCTAAAAATGCTGGGTTAAAAACAAGCCAAGTCGGGTTGAAAATGGACAAACCCAGCAATTGGGTTGTTTTAACCCAGCGGTTGGGTTAAATGTTTGCTTAAAACAACTCAATTGTTGGGTTTGTACATTTTTAACCCAACTTTGGTTGTTTTTAACCCATCATTTTTTAAAGTGTACACTAAAAAAATGCTGGGTTAAAAACAACCCAAGTCGGGTTGAAAATGGACTAACCCAGCAATTGGGTTGTTTTAACCCAGCGGTTGGGTTAAATGTTTGATTAAAATAACCCAATCGCTGGGTTAAAACAACCCAATTGCTGTGTTAGTCCATTTTTGTTTTTAACCCAACATTTTTTAGAGTGATACTGTTCAAAAGCTGGAAATCACTTCAATATTATGTTTCAGGGAAAAAAAAACATAATATTTGTGAAGCATAATCGATCAAACAGTTATATTTCAAGTTATTAGTAACGTTCAAAATAACTATTAAATGTGCTTTTTTACTGCGATAGCAATATCTTGTGAGACAATTAGCCTACTCAAAAAAACAGGCAAAAGCAATTGGGTTGTTTTAAGCAAACATATAACCCAACCGCTGGGTTAAAATGACCCATTCACTGGGTTAAAACAACCCAATTGCTGGGTTAAAACATCCCCTTCACTGGGTTAAAACAACCCATTCACTGGGTTAAAACAACCCATTCACATTTGCTGGTTAAAAACAACCCATTCACTGGGTTAAAACAACCCAATTGCTGGGTTAAAACAACCCATTCACTGGGTTAAAACAACCCAAATGCTGGGTTAAAATGACCCATTCACTGGGTTAAACAACCCAAATGCTGGGTTAAAACAACCCATTCACTGGGTTAAAACAACCCAAATGCTGGGTTAAAACAACTCATTCACTGGGTTAAAACAACCCAAATGCCGGGTTAAAATGACCCATTCACTGGGTTAAAACAACCCAAATGCTGGGTTAAAATGACCCATTCACTGGGTTAAAACAACCCAATTGCTGGGTTAAAACAACTCATTCACTGGGTTAAAACAACCCAAATACCGGGTTAAAATGACCCATTCACTGGGTTAAAACAACCCAAATAATGGGTTAAAATGACCCATTCACTGGGTTAAAACAACCCAAATGCTGTGTTAAAATGACCCATTCACTGGGTTAAACAACCCAAATGCTGGGTTAAAACAACCCATTCACTGGGTTAAAACAACCCAAATGCTGGGTTAAAATGACCCATTCACTGGGTTAAAACAACCCAATTGCTTGGTTAAAACAACTCATTCACTGGGTTAAAACAACCCAAATGCCGGGTTAAAATGACCCATTCACTGGGTTAAAACAACCCAAATGCTGGGTTAAAATGACCCATTCACTGGGTTAAAACAACCCAATTGCTGGGTTAAAACAACTCATTCACTGGGTTAAAACAACCCAAATGCTGGGTTAAAATGACCCATTCACTGGGTTAAGACAACCCAAATGCTGGGTTAAAATGACCCATTCACTGGGTTAAAACAACCCAAATGCTGGGTTAAAATGACCCATTCACTGGGTTAAAACAACCCAAATGCTGGGTTAAAATGACCCATTCACTGGGTTAAAACAACCCAATTGCTGGGTTAAAACAACCCATTCACTGGGTTAAAACAACCCAAATGCTGGGTTAAAATGACCCATTCACTGGGTTAAACAACCCAAATGCTGGGTTAAAACAACCCATTCACTGGGTTAAAACAACCCAAATGCTGGGTTAAAACAACTCATTCACTGGGTTAAAACAACCCAAATGCCGGGTTAAAATGACCCATTCACTGGGTTAAAACAACCCAAATGCTGGGTTAAAATGACCCATTCACTGGGTTAAAACAACCCAATTGCTGGGTTAAAACAACTCATTCACTGGGTTAAAACAACCCAAATACCGGGTTAAAATGACCCATTCACTGGGTTAAAACAACCCAAATAATGGGTTAAAATGACCCATTCACTGGGTTAAAACAACCCAAATGCTGTGTTAAAATGACCCATTCACTGGGTTAAACAACCCAAATGCTGGGTTAAAACAACCCATTCACTGGGTTAAAACAACCCAAATGCTGGGTTAAAATGACCCATTCACTGGGTTAAAACAACCCAATTGCTTGGTTAAAACAACTCATTCACTGGGTTAAAACAACCCAAATGCCGGGTTAAAATGACCCATTCACTGGGTTAAAACAACCCAAATGCTGGGTTAAAATGACCCATTCACTGGGTTAAAACAACCCAATTGCTGGGTTAAAACAACTCATTCACTGGGTTAAAACAACCCAAATGCTGGGTTAAAATGACCCATTCACTGGGTTAAGACAACCCAAATGCTGGGTTAAAATGACCCATTCACTGGGTTAAAACAACCCAAATGCTGGGTTAAAATGACCCATTCACTGGGTTAAAACAACCCAAATGCTGGGTTAAAATGACCCATTCACTGGGTTAAAACAACCCAAATGCTGGGTTAAAATGACCCATTCACTGGGTTAAAACAACCCAAATGCTGGGTTAAAATGACCCATTCACTGGGTTAAAACAACCCAAATGCTGTGTTAAAATGACCCATTCACTGGGTTAAACAACCCAAATGCTGGGTTAAAACAACCCATTCACTGGGTTAAAACAACCCAAATGCTGGGTTAAAATGACCCATTCACTGGGTTAAAACAACCCAATTGCTTGGTTAAAACAACTCATTCACTGGGTTAAAACAACCCAAATGCCGGGTTAAAATGACCCATTCACTGGGTTAAAACAACCCAAATGCTGGGTTAAAATGACCCATTCACTGGGTTAAAACAACCCAATTGCTGGGTTAAAACAACTCATTCACTGGGTTAAAACAACCCAAATGCTGGGTTAAAATGACCCATTCACTGGGTTAAGACAACCCAAATGCTGGGTTAAAATGACCCATTCACTGGGTTAAAACAACCCAAATGCTGGGTTAAAATGACCCATTCACTGGGTTAAAACAACCCAAATGCTGGGTTAAAATGACCCATTCACTGGGTTAAAACAACCCAAATGCTGGGTTAAAATGACCCATTCACTGGGTTAAAACAACCCAAATGCTGGGTTAAAATGACCCATTCACTGGGTTAAAACAACCCAAATGCTGTGTTAAAATGACCCATTCACTGGGTTAAAACAACCCAATTGCTGGGTTAGTCCATTTTCAACCCAACTTGGGTTGTTTTTGACAGCATTTTTTAGAGTGAAAAGCAAAGTGGATCTAGCAGGACAGTCGACGGCCTGGATAAAAAGAGAACAAGTACTAAATTCATACTCGATGAATTTGTTGGAGAGGTGGTGGTCCAGTGGGTTAAACCACTTAACTGATATGCAGAAGGTTGCTGGTTCTATCCCAGCGGTCACCACCAGTGTGTCCTTGAGCAAGGCACTTTACTCCATGTTGCTCCAGGGGGATTGTCCCTGTAATAAGTGCACTGTAAGTCGCTTTGGATAAACGCGTCTGCCAAATGCATAAATGTAAATGTAAATGTAAAATACTCATATCATGGGAAAGAATATTTAATGGAAACATTGTTAAGTGTTGAGGTTCTCATCAGAAACACACAGCACTATCCACAGAGCATGACTGCGGCTGGAGCCGGTTTGCTCTGCGTGTGTGTGTGTGTGTGTGTGTGTGAATCACCAGCACTGATTCATCTCTGAAGGTTTGCTCAAGCCATTGGGATTCAATAGAGTTACACCAACACTGTGGAGAAAGTCTAAAGCTGACACTGACATACACCAACACACATTATCAGAACCACTGGAGTAACACATTTATTACACAGTATATCATGTCTAGGCTGATACTTTTCAAAGAAAGAATAGAAATATAGAAGAATAATCACTGGCCTGATAATGAGGAGCCATTACCTGTGATTGACAGCTTTAACAAATGCCACAAGAACTGCATGTTTATAAGTGCAAGTTCAGGATGATTATGGATCAAGCTTGTCATGTGAAAAATGTTGACTGAGGCTTTTTGATATCCAGAAAGACGGCATAAATCATGATGAAATGTTAAGATAAGCATTTTCAACAGAAGAACGTGTGGCATGACGTTAGGCCTGAGTTTGAGCTGTTGGGAACAGTTAGTGAGGAAAACCCAATGGAAATCATCTCAGGAAGCATGGGAAGAAACCTCAGGAATATGCATGCAAGATATTTAACATTTAAAGAAAAAGAAAATGCATATAGTATATATTAAATTGGAAACTGTGATTTTTTCTCCCTCAGGATTCTTGATGAATAGAAAGTTCAAAAGAACAGCATTTATTATAAATATATATTTTTAATAATATTTATTAATTACATAAATGACTTTACTGCCTTTTTTATCAATTTATTATGCCTTTGCTTAAGAAAAGTATTAATTTCTTTTCATTAAAAAAAAATCCTACTTACCCTAAACTTTTGAATAGCAGTGTATCATATTTCAAAAATAAATAATAATATATAGAGTAGCTTTAAGACTTGTTTAATGTTTTTGAAACTCTTAATCTCACATATCTGTATTTATTTGATCAAAATGCTGTGAAATATTATTACACTCTAAAATATCAGTTTTCTATGTGAATATATATTAAACTGTAATTTATTCCTGTGATCAAAGCTGAATTAATCATAATTTCTCCAGTCTTCAGTGTCACATGACCCTTCACTAATCATTCAGATATGAGGATATGATGATCAATAAACATTTATGATTATTATTATGTTAAAAACAGTTGTGCTGATTCATATTTTTGTGATTTTTTTCAGGATTCTTTGATGAATAGAAAGTTCAAAAGAACAGCATTTATATAAATATATATTTTTGTAATATTTATTAATTTCATAAATTACTTTACTGCCTTTTTATCAATCTAATGTGCCTTTGCCAAAGAAAAGTATTAATTTATTTTTATTTAAAAAAAAAAACCTTACCCTAAACTTTTGAATAGCAGTGTGTCATATTTCGAAAAAATAAAATAAATAAATAAAAATAAATGTTAAAAACAGTTGAGAAAAATTATCCCCCCCCCCCAGGATTACTTGATGAACAGAAAGTTCAAAAGAACAGCATTTATTATAGGCCTAAATATATTTTTTTGTAATATTTCTTATAATTTTATTTATATTTATCATAAATGACTTTTTTTAATATAAATTCAATGTGCTTTTACTAAATAATAGCATTAATGTATTTTCTTTTCTTTTTAAATATTACCAAACTTTTAAATGGCAGTTTCATGATTTCAAAAAAAAAAAAGTAAAAAAAACAAAAAAAAAACAGGTTTTCAACATTGATAATAAATCATCATATCTGAATGATTTCTGAAGGATTGTGACAATGAAGACTGGAGTAATGATTATAAATACACTTTAACATATATTACAACAAAAACCAGTTAATTTAAATTGTAATAATATTTCACAGTATTAGTTTTTACTGTATTTTTGAATGCAGCTTTGGTGAGATTAAGAGACTACTTATTTAAAAAAAAAAAAACATTTAAAAACCTTCATGTTTCCAAACTTTAGACCCCATGTCACCTAAAATACATTGTATTCTCTACAATAGAATAATGCATTTATAATGTACAGTAAAATAAACGCATGTCAGGCCCTTTGTCATCTCAACACATTACTGTAAAAACAAACAATTAATTGTTACACTATGACAACAAATAGGCCAGCCCTATGGTAAAATGCAGGAATGTGTCTCCTGTGATAGATATTAGGATTGATTTTAGCTCAAATAGCTAGAAGACACGGTTCAGTTCAGAATAATATTCATATATAAAGGCAGTTAATCTTTTGGGATTCTACAGAAACTCACAGAAACTCACTTTATATCACAACATAAGGTTTTGTAAAACGCATTGCCAATTAAAAGTGAGCTTCTACCATGTTAAAGAGGGCATGACTGATGAAATGTTCAGACCCAACCCTGCTGACTGAGCCTCTCCAGATCAGGTTTCACTGAAGGGTGGAGCTCCGGGAAACTTCGGATAAAGAGTGGCACGGAAGCGTTCACAGAGCTTCTTCACACTCGTCCAGGAGACACTAAACAGAGCAACTATCCACGATGTTTCGCTGCGGAATCGCCTATCCAAGATGCAGGTGGATCCTGCCCCTGCTCCTGCTGTTCGCGATCATTTTTGACATTATCGCCATCGCGGCGCAGTCCGGATGGGTCGAGGACGAGAACGCCAAAACGCACTACGCCAGCATGTGGCAACAGTGCCGAGGCCGCAACGATCAGTGGGACTGTAAATCTCTCATGGAGTTCCGTAAGTTTCCGCTTCAAGTCCTGTTTACATTCAAATGAGCTTTTCTCTCAAAGTTAAGAACTGAGTTCTCCCGCAAACATGAATGGAACGTTTGTCTTTAAAAATGTGTCACTTTAAATGTTACAACTTCTTTTAGAACGTTCAGAGAACAATCGAAAGTAACGTTCCCAAAATGGTTACAGAATGGAATGTTCCCTTAAAGGGGCAGTTCACCTAAAAAAATGAAAGTTCTGTCATTGTTTACTCACTCGCTAATTCTTCCAACCCTTTTTGAATTTCTTTCTTCTGCCCAACACAAAATAAGATATTTTGAGAATGTTTGATGATGGGTTGATATGTTTTCCCTCATGCTATGGAAGTCAATGGGAGTTTGGTTCCTCAAATATCTTCTTTTATGTTCGGCAGAAGAAAGAAAGAGTTGTTCCATTTTTCTGTCAACTATCACTTTAATGTTCGCATAACCATGAAAACGTTTTATATGTGCTGTTTTTAGAACATATATATTTGGGTCACACTTTATTTGAAGGTGTTGTTGTTACAGTGTAATTAAGTACTCATTCTTGTACTGTAGGTGCATGTATTTATGCTTCATTTACTGTTATTACTATGGTCAGTACATGTAACTGTAAAATAAAAAGTGTTATCTATAATTGTTAGCTGGGCTGTAACGCTCTTAGTTAAGTTGATAATTTCTCTTGAGCAAATGTCACTGAGTTTGCAAATGCAGCCACATATAACCAGTTGAACCAGCTTTAACCTCCAGGCAAAACCTGCCGTTTTGTTGTGTGTACCTCAGCTGTTATTGGCATTATTTTGCCAAATAAAGGCCTGTCAGGACAGATCTCTCCACTACTGCAGTATTCATAGATTGGGAATAGTGTCCACTTCTTAGGTTAGCACTCCAAATTTACAATGCCTTTGTGTCATGAAAAGTAAAATTGTAATCTGATGAAATGCCAAAGATCTGTGATTAGATATGGAGTGAGAGCAGATATAATCAATCATAGTGTTTCTGAGCGACCACACCCTTCCAGCGGTCTCTGGGTGTGCCTGTGTTCACGACTGTGAGCAAAAACACATTCCTCTGGTGAGTGTTAGGAAGCCAAGCGCTGTCTCTACAAGTCTGGTTCTGGGCCGAGTGAAACTAAGCATTGCTGGGGATCTGTTAATGTGTAAACCCTCTACTGTTGATTAATAAAGTGAAAGTGATGCAGCTTGTTCTCCGTTCTCCCTCCAGCTTGGGCTCAGGCGGTCGCTGCTCTGATGCTCATAGGCCTCATCATCCTCATCATCGCCTTCATCATCTCAGTAGTGGCTCTCTGCTGTACCCTCAACATCCCTCTGCTGCCTGTCATTGGAGGAATGCTTATTTTGGCTGGTAAGAGACTTTCTTTGCTCTGTCGGGGAGTAAGGGCTGCGGACACGTTCATATTCATATTGGCCAAAACTCAAAATATGAGTTGTTTTCCCCCCCCACATTTCCAGTCCATGTGGGTTTTGCATCAAACCTTTACTGAGGAAGTACCACAGTACGATCACTTCCTTCACTTTTCTAGATAAGATGTGGATGTAGGAATGGGCGGTGTGATGGTGTAACACGTGTATTTATAAAAAAATATAATTATTTTAACGTTTTACATTTCATTTAAATTATTTAGTTGGCAAATAAATATTTTTAATTATTTTTAAATTAATAATTTTATTTTAAATAATGTTATTTTTAATTATTTTAATGTTTCCATTTCATTTAAATTTAGCAAAAAAAATATTTTAATGTTTTCCATTTTAACTTTAAATTATTTAGTTGCTATTTCTGTTTTTTCTATTTCTATTAGTTTTTTCCTTAATATATCTATGTAATTATAATTTTTTATTTCCGTCTTAGTTTGAGTTATTTTAGTGGCAATTTAAATTAAAGAAAATTGCCTTAATGTTATTTAATTTTATTTCAAGTAACAAGAATGATTTAACTAAAAACATCAACTAAAATATAACAAATTAAACATATTTTATTTCAAGGCAACATTTCTAATTTTCAAGTAATTTATGTTGATGTACTAAAAAAACTAAAACTGGAATAAAATAAAACTAATGACAAAAACACAACAAAATTATTAAAACATTAACTATTAAAATTGTAACGTTTTCCATTTTCATTTTAAATTTAGTTTGGCATTTCTGTTTTTGCCATTTTTATTAGTTTTTTTATATCTATGTAGTTTTTATTATATTTCACTTCTGTCTTATTTTTAGTTGTTTTAGTGCGTCAAGTTAAACTAAATGAAAATGAGAAAAAATTGCCTTAATTTAATTTATTTACATTTTTATTTTATTTCAAGTAACGAAAATGTGTTTTTTGGTAACACTTTACTTAAAGCCCTAATGTATAATGCTTTATTAAAGTATTGTTATGCATTAATTATGCATTATATGGTCTCATGAATAATTGCAACCACAGTTAAAATACATTATAATATTCACTGAACACACATTTAAGTATAATGCATTAAAACACACAACAGAATCTGCAGATGTTATAATGCATTTTAACCTGGGTTACAATTATTTATGAAAAGATATAATGTGCATTATAAATACCTTTCATGCATTATACATTAGGGCTTTAAGTGAGCCATAGAAATGTCTGTAACACTTTATTTTGATAGTCCACCAACTAAGTAACTTTGTCAACTTATTCCAATCATAACTAATACTCTAATGAGGTTAGTTGACATGCTAGGTTCAACGTTACTTCTAGTTAGTAGAATGTCTGGGCAATAGAAATGAAGTGTAACCGAAATGTCAGCAAGTAGAGATTACGTCAGGTCATTGATGCAGAATTTAACCTCATCCAAACAAGTTGAGACACGCTCAGGGGTGTGGGAGTTTAAAGATAAACAATTGCTTTGTACAAGATGTGCGATTTTGGTCTTTCCGCCCTCTACTAAGTGCCTTTTGTTTTGCTTGTTTTGCTGTTGCTATGGGATGGAGTTGCGCTCTCGCCCCCCCCCTCGTCCTCTCGTGTTCAGGTGAAAGCTAAGAGCTGGGATGGGACAGGAGAGGTCCTGTGTCACTGATTCGTCACAACCTCTTCTTAGTAATGTTTCTGATCTGATGTCTCACAGTTAGTAAGTCATTGTTGACTTGGAAAAACAGAATTTATCATCTTAAATGTTTTATTTAAACCAGGGTTATTATAGTTAACTAAAACTAAGACCATAAAAAAGGTCATTTTAAATAAAATAAACAAGCTAAAATGTTTTATTCCAACAAAGTCATTTGTTGATTTACTAAAATTAGAACTGGAATAAAGTAAAACTAATACACATGACAAAAACACAACAAAACGACTAACTTTAACTACAATTAAACTGAAAATATAAAAATAAAAGATAAAACATACCCTGGACCACAAAACCGGTCATTTTTAAAAGAAATTAAGGTATGTACATCATCTGAAAGCTGAAGAAATAAGTTTTCCATTGATGTATGGTTTGTTAGGATAATATTTGAAATATTTGAGGGTGCCAAAAAATCTAAATATTGAGAAAATCACCTTTAAAGTTGCCCACATGAGGTCCATAGCAATGCATATCACTACTAATAATACGTTTTTGATATATTTACGGTAGGACATTTACAAAATATCTTCATGGAACATGATCTTAATATCCTAATATTTTTGGCATAAAAGAAAATACATACAATGTATTGCCACAAATATACCCGTGCGACGCATGACTAGGTTTGTGTTCCAGGGTCACACATTATCTCAATGACACTAAAATAACACATTCTGTGTAAACAAACTCCGGCTGTGTGAACTATGGCTGTTTGAGCAACAGTTTGTACAGTGTTGTCACGTGACGCGTCAGACGCAGATCTGCGTGAACGTTCCTCACACACCCAAACAGGGCTTGGCTTCACTCACATGTCTCTGCAACGCTCTCCGTCACGCCCGTCCCTGCCACAGGGCATGATGGGTTTATTGAGCCGCTACTGATTAATCATGTTTATGACTGAAACCGATGGCTGCCAAGTTTATATTAGGTGCAGTAGATCAAGAACCTGTTGGATCATTTAGCCGAATGCAGACTTTTCAGCACCTTTTTTTACATGTAGTTGCCCTAAAAATGTATTTAATCCACGTTAAAATGTGTGACTGTCATTGCATAAGATGATAACATATCAGACCACATGGCAAGACTGTTTTCAGATTCACAACATGTAACATAAACAGGTTTGTTAGGTTTGAAAAACTCTTTCCCCGCCGGGGTTTAAAAACGCCCCCACAATATTTTGTTGAATTAATGTGTGAAAATGCAATATATCAAAAGAAAGAACAGTGCCTCTGTTTTTAAACAAAAAAACTGTTTTATTCTAGCTTCATGCATTATTATTTATCAACTCTTGAATATGGCTAAGTTTCATAAAAAAGCAACATGTTTTTGTCAAAGACTACATCAAGATCAGATTCATAATGATGATCAAACACAGATGGTGTCCATCAACACCCCAAAGCTTCACAGTCCTATCGCTCATCCTGGCTCTTTTCATTCAGCAACATTAGGCAGTTATGATTCATATTCTGTTTAATGTTGATGATCACGTTATTTTGCATATGCATATGATTACATATGATATTGCTTGTTTGTGCTGCTTCTTCGCCTGTGTTTTGATCAGGAGATTCAGTACTCGTTCAGAAGATGTGTAATAGCGCCCCATGAAAACATGAAAAGCCGGAAATTTCCATCAATACCCGGGAAGCGTTTCCCCAAGCAAAGCCCCCCCCCCCCCCCCCCCCCCCCCCCCTAAAATAACTCTTTCCCCGCCATTGTCAGAAATTTCGGAGAACTAATTTCACATTCTAGGCTTTGGAGTTGTGTTCATTTAGGTTAAACAGTAAAATGAGGCATTTACAATATTCGCAGGTTTGATTTCTTGGGAGTGATTTCACGTGTAGACATCAATGTTGTCCCCGTTCACATGGATCCGCGAAAACGACTAAAAACGGTGTATTATTCATGCCAGGCCAGTAGATGGCGATGTCACTTTGTAATGAAACACTACGCGCCTATAGACTGGACACGTGATATACTTGCGCATGACGCCACCATTTTCGCAGTTTTGTAGTTTACACATGGACAATAACAGTATAGTTTTCAAAAACTTGCACTTTGAAACTCGTTTTAAAAAAATAGCATTTTCATGCCCCCAAAACGCCATTGTTGTGTAAAGCCCCTGAATTCACCCTTCACCGCAAGTTTGACTGACAGGCGATCTGACCAATCACATCGCAGAATCTGCCGTTTTGTCCGACAAAGCAGTCAGGAGAGTTAGCAGATTAACATCGGTGGACTTGAACTTGGAAAAACGGTGTACTGACGTCTTTCCACGGTTGAAACAACATTTCTTTTAGTGTTTATTTTATTTATCAATGAACTAGAAGGAAAAGATGATCGGTTCATGAGCAGCTTGAGGCGCTACAGCGATCACCACACATTAAAGAGCCACAAAACGCTATTTATTGTTTCAATTTCTTATAAAAAATTACAATTTCAAAGTTAAGACTTTGTTTCATATCAAAGGGAACTTGCTCTGTCCTGTCTGTCGGCGTGTTGTCAGTGTCCTCTTTGCTCCCCCATGCATTTTCTCTACATAAGAACATGTGTGTGGTGTGAGTGCGCATGGCTTGTCGGACATAGCAACAGTAACTAAAGGGGGCGGGTCTTTGCAAACGGTCAATTATGACTCAAATGGCGATAAGCTCAACTTTCATGCATTTCTCAACCTGTTCTATGCTTGTAAATGGTTATATCTGTTCTTACCAGTGGGTAAATTGTATACACACTACCACACCGGATCAATCTAATCAACGCAGCAACCACAATCGAACCTAGAAGCACAATGCCACCAATTTATATATATACATATTCTCAGACAGATCGGGAATTTGGTATTACGATCCCGGACGAGCCCCCACTTGTACACTCTATACCCCTTTATTTTACATTTGGGATTGTAACGGTGTCCCTCAAGTTCACACAGGTGTAGTTAATCAAATTAACCTTTAATGTTTAGTCTGGCGTAACCTTCAGACTGGCGGCAGGTCTGGACCCCATCATAGATTTCATTGGACAAGGACCGCCCAGAGTCCGTCTGACCGACATATGAAACTGTAAAGTCAATGTCCTCACAATAACAGGCCCAATAAGTTGATCCCAGTAAGCACTTATTGTCACAGTTGTAAACACCACAGCTTTCTTCTTCCATTTGGCATCATGACGGCCGTTAAAAGAACATGACTCCCGGAAATCCTGGGAAATCCCGAAGTGTTTCCCATTTTGTGTCCGAATACTTTTAGGGCCGCTGGAATTGAAATACAAATTGTGTTGTAAATTGTGCAGTGCCATTGACTGACCATGCTTTCTCTCATTACAGTAATCGCGCAGATAATCGCTCTGATCATCTACCCTGTCAAGTTCAACGAGCTGATCTATGAAGGTTTTTACAACTACACATGGGCGTACGGCTTCGGCTGGGGCGCTACCATCCTCATGCTGGGGTGCGGCTTCCTCTTCTGCTGCCTTCCTAACTACGAGGATGAACTTTCTGGGATGACCAAGACGAAATACATCTACACCTCTCCCTGAAAGCCCCAGACCTCTCATAAAGGACAATATTAAAACACCCAAGACTAAAGGTCAATGCTCATAGATTTCCAGAAGCATTGCCATTTTCCCAAAGCAACCGTAGGACCGTATTGACTTTGATAAGGGCTGTGATGCGCAGTCAAACTGTGGTCGTTTCTCCAACCTTTGAGGTTAACGCAAACACCTTTTATTTCCATTTGTTTTCTATTCACAAACCGATTGGGATTTGATGCTTTTTTTTCAATGTCAATTAACACTTCTTGTAAACAGAATTAATTATAGACGTGATCGCATTAATACAGCTCAGAATTTTTTTTAAAGTAGTTTGCTTTCTTATGACTTTTACACTGTAACATGAACACTTTAATGTAAAGCGCGACTGAGTTTTGATATTTGTATATTTCTTGAACATCTCTCTACATATCAACACTAAGTAAAATTTTTTACGATGTATATTGATGTGTCATTCCATGTTGGCCTGTTCTTGTTTAATGATTGCACACTTCTCTAAAGTGCTCTTACTGTTAGCCAGCACTGTGTGTTTTGTGATTGGCTGGCTAAAGGGAACGTGAATGAAGAGTTTCACACAGATGTTTTATAGCGAAATAGTGGATAATGCGTAATGCATTTGGCAGTAACTTGATGCTTTGCTTTGCTTTGAATCTTTATAATTCTTGATGCATTCATGCCTCAGCTTGGTGCGGAAAATAACATGAATAAATAATACAGAAAAGTATACTTTGCTTGTAAACTATGCAACATGTAGGTTTTTTTAAGCGTTTTACTAGATTGAAAATCTTCACTTTGTCTTTTGTGGTTCTTTGTGATATGAATTATAAACTAATCTTCAATAAAAAGTCTTCCTGTTAAGACACCAATCAGAAGTATTTTATTTATTTTTTAATAAATTAAAGTTAGTTCTGCCTACTAAGGGGTCCAAGCTCAGAAAGTGTTTAGGCACTATTTGTAGGGTCGCGTATTAATGATTACGATTCTTTTCGATTCCAATAAGGTTAAAAAAAGTCAGATATCATTCACTTTTATTCTAAGTCTTATTCCAAAACATTTCATTGTGGCTGAATCTGACTCCAACTAATCCAACGTCATTCAGACGTCATATTTTGGTTGAAAATGAAAGTTGAATTGACATCTCAAACCAACGTTTGTTTGACGTCAAGCTCCAATGTCATGACAGACGTTGAATTTTGGTTGGAGTAAGCCCTGCACTGTAAAAAACAAAACAAAATAAAACGTAAAAAAGGGTGAAATGCATGAGCAGAGGAGGATTAAACAACTCCACAAACAGCACTACCAGCTTCACGCATTACTAACCAGATTTACTTTATTTCTGTCAGACGACTACAGTAGCTCGTATTGAGAATTAACAGAGGTTTTGTTGTTGATGTTTTATTGAAAATAACAGTTTTGTTTGAAGTCACCATTATGTTGATCAGTGTTTACTTTAGTTGGGTAGTTTGATGATTTTTTAACATACGTTTTTTTTGGCTGCTGTAACTGTGTTTGTTATAGACTTGGTCTGCATTACTGGGAACGCCCACAAAACGTCATATCCGCCATATGCCATGCGGGAAAACAAGCCATTAGAATGAAGGCCTTGATAGACGCTTTATCTTTACTCTTTGTAATGATTACGAATTATTTTTGCTTGGTGCAGTCCCGAAAAGTTGCCATGTGGCGTTCTGCACCTCTAGTAAGTTAAAAAAAAACCCTGATCTGAAGTTTTATATACTGCTAAATAAACAGACAGAGCCATTCGTCAATTCCGAAAGCCTGCAATACGTCCATTACAATTAAACATGTAAAGTGTAAAGATTAAAAAAGATATTCCATTAATTGCAATGGCAAAAGTTAGTTGAACTAAACTTCTATAAAGTCATACTTGTCACAAGGCTCAATTTATCGATAAAGCAGTTTTTCACAATGAGCGATTACATAGCCTCATAATGCCTGAGGTTATTAATGTACAAAACATTCAAAAGTCTTTTTTAGTTCATGATGGGAAGGGCTGGGCTCATGCTTGTGCTTCAAGCTGATAGTCACATTATTTGTACATTTTCTCGTCAAAATGCTTCTCCCACAAATATTACACGGTATAATAGCTACTTCATAAATCACACAGTCTTTGATGAAGACGGTTGCTATAAAAAAGTAAATAAAACAACTTCGCTATTGTCAGTAATTCTAATGATATTGTGACACTGACATGTCAATTTCATAACACAAGACACTTTTTATGATCATTTCAAAACCTTAAATGTATGTAATACATACTTTTAATCCATTAAATACAGGAACACTGAATTAACGTCTTCATGGAAAGACTGGGAGATTTATGAAGTTGGCATGTCGAATGGGGGTTGGGGGAGCTGCATGTATTTTGATGAGAAAATGCCACCTCTGGCCATTGATTCCGTTAATTATCAGTCACAGATACTGTACGGACAATCTGACCCAATACGGCTCAGTTTATCTATATATCTTGCTCTGTCGAGCGGCAAAAGTGATTCTGCACCAGCTAAACTGGCTACACTATTTCTCTAAAATAGGATGCATTTGATTAAGAATGAACGTGGGATAAAGCACGCCGGTGATCATCTTCAGCTTCAGCGCATGCAGCTCGAAACAGCAATGCACAACAATAATAACTGTGATTGGGACTGTCATATTGCATAACATTATTAAGAGAACAATATTTTTAATAAAACGCTGTGAATTCATTGGGTTTATTTGCTGTTTCAGCCGGATCTTACAGAAAGTGTGCATCCAGGAGTTACACAATCTGAATAGCATATAACTTAGTTCAAGTTCACTAGTGAATTTGGATAATTTTGGGGCAGATATAAAAATTGTAATATTATGTTTATTATTTTGTATATATCTGATTAATCTCATATACACTCAAAAAAATTATTTTATTATGCTGTTCACTTTATTTAAGCAATTAATCTTGATTTTACACCATTATATTAGGTTTCTGGTTCAAATGTAATTGATTCATGTTAAACTGACTTAAAACCGTTACTCTTTGACATAACTTGATGTTTTCATTTTGAAATAACATGTTTCAATCAAGTAACCTAAAGAAATAAGACTTTCACTTCCCATCATGCTTTGCAAAGGGGCTGAATTCAGAGAGTAAATGTTTAAATAAAGTGCAATTTGATGCATTTTTAACAAGATGAGAAAATTGAGAGACTTTTTAATGCTTAATGTTTTGTTATGTTGGTATTTAAAAGTTTGTTATGTTAGTGTTTTTGGAGGTTACCATTGTGGTGAAGTGTAGAGCATGTGCTTGGGGTGAGGACCTACTAACAATTATTAAAGTTGATTTAATAATAAAAATCTACTTTAACCATGCCATGGATGTAACAAAACCATATTCTGGCTAGCTAATAAAATCTTGTAAAAGGTTTTGTAAATGCACTCAAAATGAATTAGTGGAATTAAATCATGGAAAGGATTTCCATGTGATTAAATGGCTTTCTTTCAGCATTAAGCACTTTTGTTAGGCTTACTTAAATAAATGAGTTGGTCCAAAACATTGCAAATTAGTTGGGCTGACACTATTAAATTAAGCTGTGCCTAACCATAGTAAATAAGTTGAATCAACCTTAATAAATTAAGTTGACCCAACGTAAGTACATTAAATTGGAATAACATAATTGCATAATGCTGAAATTAAGCAAGCTATTCATGTGGAAATACTTTCCATGATTTTTTTATGTTCATTCAAAGAGTAATTTTTTTGAGAGTAGGAAGCGTTTCGTTGAGTTAAATAACCCGCTAGCAAAGTGCTCCAGTTTACCGGTGTTCATTCAGTGCGCAGCTCAAACAGCAATGCACAACTAATAATAACTACGATTGGGACTGTATATTACTTATGCTCTGGGACTATTTTGGGGATTTCCACCTGGATTTGGCCTCTCCAAATTGAAAAGCTTCCCATACACACAATACTGGTGTCATTTTAGAGGAAACCCTCTGCTGTTTCAAAAACCACTGCTAAAAGTGATAAACAAAAAAGGTGCTATTTGATTTTGTGGCAATTAAGTGTGTAACTCAGGCCCTGTGTGCTCTAGCACCCTGCAGACAGTTTGGGCTGTTTCCACTAGATTGCTGTAAATACTGGAAAAAATATTTTTTTCTGTATCATGTATGCAAGATTTATATAAATGGATCTGAAGGGAGGAAATTTGAGTAATTTCAGGGTTTTCTGTAAAATGGCACAGGGATTATATGGGATTGGGGGTAACATTAAAGGTCCCATGGCATGAAATTTTCATTTTATGAGGTTTTTCAACATTAATATGAGTTCCCCTAGCCTGAATATTGTCCCCAAGTGGCTAGAAATGTTGATGTAAACCGAGTTCTGGTTGTCTTTCTCTGCCTTAGAGAAAATGAAGCTCAGACGAGCTGATCTTGAATTCTCCTGTTATGACGTCATACCTCCCTTTCCTCGGCCCAGAGAATTTGGCACACCCATGCCAGCGCCATATTTGTTTGTCCTGGAGAGATCATGGCTTGTGAACGACTAGGTCCTAGCCCGGCCCGTGTCCAAAAGCTCATCAAAATGATCAGCCCGAGTCCGACTGGAGCCTGTGTTTTTTTTTTATCCTCCCTATTACACATTAGTTGCAGCCATTAAAATAGTTCAGTTTTGTTTTTAATGTCAAAGTAGTTATATTTCGTTTTGTTTCTTTATTAAGTTAATTAAGAAAAATGTTTGAAGCATTTTTTTGGTTGTTAAATTAAAGTTTTTGCTTTTTAAAGTGACGACCAAGCGGCCAGTGGCCGACAGTGACTTAACCCAACGCTTTAGCCTCTCAAATCAACACTTGACTTGTCTTGCTTATAAAATCCATATAAAACACTTAAAGCATCGTTTAAACGTTTAGCCTACTATCACCACCATCACAGTAAAAAGGCATTTTTGACAAGATGAGGCAGGCAGATCGCAACAGCGCGCGCAAACGTAACGGGCTACACAATAAATAAAAATTAAAAAAACATGCAGGTTGTCTTACCTTACACCTCTCCGCGAAATTAATATAAATCCGATCTTCAATTCCCGCGCTATATGCACATTTAACGGAGTTCATGTCAACGAAAGCAACCGATATGAGCATTTTATTCATCAGCTCATTTCAACATCAAAGCCCGCATTAAGAGAACGAGCGACCTAAACACTGGTAAGAGCCTTAAGTCTCATTAGTTTTAATGAAGATGGTTGTGTTTTTGAGCATCTCTTAGCTTATTTTCAGTTTCACTTGTGGCAGTGTGTGTGTTGGCTTGCTTTACTCATTTGCGGCGACGCGTGTTGCATAGCGCCGTCCCTTTAAACACTGTGCGAGTCCGTCTTGACAGTTGCGGACTCGCGATATCATGGTCTCGTGTTGTTTCCACCAGCGCAGCATATCTCATTGTTTCTTTTAATTATTGAATGAAATATAAAACAAAGGAGAAGCCTAAAAAGGCCTGAAGCCCGGCCCGCGTTTGAGGTAGGACGGGAAAATTGTCCCGAAGCCCGGCCCTAGGGGCGTAAAAAAGTCGGGGCCCGTCGGGCTCGGGCAGAAATGCAGGGCTCTAAGACATGCCCCTAGAAACAGGGCATTCAGCCAGAGGGCAAACATCAGTATAGAAAAAATGCCTTTTATTTCTAAATTATGACATTTTATGATGTAAAAATCATACTAACAATATAAGTACACCTCAGAATACATTATAAAATAAAATAAAAAATGCATGCCATGGGACCTTTAAAAAAGGTCATATTCCTCTATTCAGATTCATTTGAATAAATCTTGAACTAGGGAGCTGATTGAGACGCCCATGGCCTCACAGAGTGGGCATTTACGGACGAGCTGTCATTCACGGTGTGCGCGTACTGGCGCGTTTTCAGTTCAGTTTTCCGTTGAGTTATGAAAGCGGTCGTGTGCCTGTTACTTTCGCTTAGATAGAATTAGTGATTTGAAAGCCGAGTTGGTGATACCGGTATTACCGGTGTTGTCACACGTTGATTAAACGGTGGGAAAATTTCCTCACTGTCACATCACTAGATAAATATCAGGAAATGTTCATTTTGAAGTGAACTAATCCTTTAAAAAGCAAAAGTGGATTTGGACACACACTTAGTGCACCTGCGCCATGCGCTCAGATGGATGAAATAGGGACCCTCAAGTATTCTGGAATGGATTTTCGATTCCCAACCCTACCCATTTGTTATGTTTCTGATTATTCGGCATCGGTTTGAACTAATTGGCCTATGAACTCAAGAAGCTCCGAAGGTTGTACGAGGAGTCAAAGCAACCAGCCAAGCAACTGCTATTGAGACAATGCTAACAGACAGCTAGTCTAGACCTCCCTATCACGAATAGCCATGAATCACAGCAGCTTCCAAGTAGTTCAGAGCCAGTATTATGACACTAAATGATGAGCAACAAATCACTTTGTATCTGCAGGGAATTACCATTCAGTTCCAAGCTATTCTTAGCTTTGAAAAGCAGCTCTGACGTGAACAAATTTGTTATATTAGAATTGAAAATATAATTGATAACAGGTATGGGAGCAGCATGTTTTGAGTTTTGATATTTGGGATAGGGTCATCAACCCTGCCATACTATGAGCGGACACACACATCGTTGGTGTAATCATATATGCAGCAATAACCTTAATTTCCGTTCAGTTGAAATGTCGAAATGCAAATGTCTTTACTGTTTATCACAACAACAGCGTAAATACAAGCGAAGAGTGAAACAGGCACACAATAGGAAGGTGTGTTTTTCTGCTGAAAATGAGTCATCGTTGACATACGAGGACACACCTAAAGAGACACACCTGCTCTGTTCACGTCTCTGTGTCTAAACACTCACAACATCTGGCACATGGAGTTCTGAAGTAACTGAAGACACACACACTGATAACAGGGCAACCGAGGACAGAACACAACAAGAAGGGAAACAAACTGACGCCATGTCTCCGTTCACATTCCTCACAGGAAGCTCACACACTCCGTTTCTGAGTTCAGCAGTGAGAGTTTGTGAGGGGTGTTGACACACACTTCATGATTCATGAGCTTGGAATTTGATTTCGATTTAATTTCACTATTTATTCACTGGAAACGGGTGTATTATTAGGTCTGCTTTGACAATGACAATAATTCTAACTAAATTATAACTACAATTATACAACAATAATTATAACTAAAATGAAGATAATACAATTCAGATGTTTGGGTATCTTATTTGATATCAAATGTGTTATAAAAGGAAATATAAACATTTGCTGATTTAGTTGTTATAAAACAAAATGTAAAATTATTCTTATGCCACTAAACTTTTACAGAATGTATTCGATAATATAATTCTTATTAATACTTATATATTTTTAAAAGTGCCATTAATGTAAAATACTAAATTACCTATTCTATTTCAAATTGAATTTTGACAACCAGTGAATCCCAGTAAAGGTAAAATTAGTCTGTGACTATATACATACACATATGAATATATACATATTTATTTGAAGATATGTCATAATAGCAACACTATGAATGCAAATGGAAGGATTTCTCTCTCAACTAACCTGCAGGTTTTGATGAAAGCGAAGAAATGTACACTAAAAAAAAAATATTTTTTATGTCAACAGGTTCCACTTAACTGGGTTATGTTGAATTTAATTAACATTGTTTATTTCAGTAAACAAACGTTTTTTTTTTTTTTTTTTACGTAAGGTTAATTCAATGCCATTTAGTTGAATCAGGTTAACATTCTTAATTTTGTCCAAAACTATTAAGTTTGATTATTCTAAAATTAACATCAAACAAAAACCGAAAACAAGTAATCCAGTTTAATTGATTATTTTTATTTAAGTAAATTGAACAAGCATCAAATGTTATTTTCGGCCTACTTAACTGAAACATGTTCTTTCAAAATGAAAATATTGAGTTGAGCTAAACCACAACTGTTTCAAGTTCAACACAATGCAATTTTGTTTGAATGAGAAACCTAATAAAATGGTGTTAAATGAAAATTATTTTTTAACCCATAAGAACCCGGACCAATTTCTTCTTATAGGAAAATTATGGGGCATATAAAACAGGCTTAATGGTCCACTTGTAACATGTCTCTGCATTTGTTTTTGAAATACATCCCCTCCTTGTGAAAGATCTGTAATGTTACATATATGTGACATTGGGCGTTTATGATACATTTTATATGTTACATATATGTTACATTGGGCATTTATTTCTCAGTAAAAAAAAAAAAAAAATATATATATATATATATATATTTTTTTTTTTGTTGCTAAATAACAGTTTCTTTTCTTTTCCACAACATATATCAAAATGATGCATATTATTCAAAATTATTAACAAAACATATCAAGCCATGGACGGATCTTCCAACACTTATCCCCTGCTCGCTGATTTTAAGAATCATTGTTGTCAGTGAAATGTAGACATGCTAGTAAAGTCTGAAAACAGTTGCCTCAGCCACCATGGTATGTCATTTTGTCATTTTGTATGGATGATTTCCTGGCATATGGTGCAGATCAATACCAATTAATATTTCCATTTTTTTAAACAGTGCTGTTAACATTTTTCGGAGTCCCAGATTTTATATAACACATAGAGAAAGTATATAACACTAAAAAAAAATATTGAATCAGCTAAATTCATTGAGCAGCTCATTAATATTTTTCTTAATATGACAAAAACATCACATCGAAATTCCACCAACTGTTGTAAGGTTAACAGCCCGATGCGACATATATGTCACCACAATATTTTTGTAACTTGTTTTATATCAATTTGTTTAAGAAATTTACTAAAATCTGGTTAATTGTAATCTCTGATAAGTTATTAAAATGTTAGAATTGTTGCATGGGTTGAAACATACCTTTAGTAACAAAAACAAGCGTTTAAAAAAAAATGCTGACACTGCAACATGAGCTAACCAGATAGGCCACCATTTTGGAAATGTTGCCATGGCAAACAAAAAAAATGCACAAATTGTCACATGACTGAACCTGGATGTTCCTCTTAGGGACTTCCTGAGTTGAAATTTAGGGATATTGCTTTAAAAAGACCTTTCCAGATAATCACCAGTGTTTGTGACACCCGTGTCACTGTGGGTTTTTATGGGTTAAATAAACTGAACAGTATCAACATGTTTCTTTTTTGGTTGTACCTGTAGTTCATGGAATAGGCTGAATAATAACCTCACTGATTCTAATAAAATTATTAGATTTAATAATAATAATAATCGTGACAGCATGCCACTTCTGCCTTCTCTCTGTATGTGTGTATATTATTTTTATTAAAAATAAAAACTATAACTTTTACTTAAGACATCGATGTGTCCACAAATCCCTCATTAATGAATTAATAGACACAACAAACTTTGATGTTAAGCATATACGACGTCATAGATCACAATTTTCCAGAAACACTCAATTAGATCAGTTCACCTCAAAAGTTCAGTTTTACGACTGAATGCCACAAATGTTGATGAAATGACAAAATTATATACATATATATATATATATATATATATATATATATATATATATATATATATATATATATATATATATATATATATATATATATATATATATATATATATATATATATATATATATATATATATATATATATATATATATATATATATATATATATATTTATATATATATATATATATATATATATATATATATATATATTTATATTTATATAAACATATTCGTCAAAAGTGCTGAGATGAGAGATTGAGTCATCTATGATCAGGATTCAAGAGAAAAAAATAAGGTGGTGGTGGGGTGGTTCATCTTACCCTGACACACCCTACACATATTTATGTAGCACAGCAAGAAACTGAAAAAATTAAATAAATACATTATACGCTATACATTATTTATCCGTGCACATCATGAGGCTATTTGTTTTAATGTATGTGCCTCATAATAATCTGTAATCAGAATAACTTCCTCTTCCTCAGTGCCCCGTGTAAATGAAGCTCTTCATCGACCATCTTTAAAAATAAACGGGCAGGAGTTTATTATGAATCATTTATCAAACAAATTAATAGGAACTTTATTAATCCAAATCAAGTTTGTCGAGATTACGTGAGTCAACCTTTTCCTAAGAACCCAATTAATAAGAACAATGTATCTCTCCTTTTCTATACCTCAAAGCTAACTTACCCATCCTTAGAGCTTCTTAGATATAGATGTAATATTGATCACAATAATAGTTGTACTTTCTGTGATTCTGAAATGCAAACAACCGCACATTTGTTTTTTGACTGCTTGTGTAGAGCCTTTTGGGCTGGTGGCTTAAAATTACAATTCATTTGATTCATTCATTTTCTAAAAAAGACATAACTTTTGGTATAATAATGGAAGGTGTACACATAAAATTTTTCCTGAACGATACATTTTGGGGAATTTTTATATTCATGAGTGCAAATGCCTTAAACAAAGCCTCTGTTTTCTGTTTTTCAGAAAGAATTTAGGATTTTCTGTAAATCTTTGAGATTGTTAAAACTGAAAAGTGGTAGAAGACTTGGTTTATTGAAGAAATGTAAACTATTGGAAGGCCCAGTTGTTTAAATGCCCCCCCCCCCCACCCCACCCCTTTTTTCGTTATTCTTCTTTGTTTTTGTTTCATTTCCTTCTAGTTGTGCTCTGTTATTTAGAGTTTGTAAATGATTTTGAATGGCCTAATTGTAATTGTGTTACAATAAAAAATAAAATTAAAAAAACGTCCTTTTCCTCTCTTCTCTGATGACCTGTCACTCACATGAGATCCACCAATAGCAAACCACCACCATCCAATCAATTCCCCGCGGACAAAATCAAGCCCCGCCTTACATTTGTTCTTGTTCGCGAAGCCGCTTCGCTCGGATTTCTACCGAGGGAATCAGATTTCATCATGTTGAAGTGTTTAAATCAAGACCACAACACAAGGATTCAACTCTGTGAGTTAATTAAATGTCACTAAATATAATTGAATGTGCTTTGATCTAGTCAACTGTTGATATAGCCTAATTTAATGAAAGATATGCCCTTTATTTGTTACATTTATATCACACATATCTACTCATGTGGTGCAACTAATAGGATTATAGCAGGTGTTAACAACTTCATCTTTATGAAGAGAGGATCGGGCGAGGGTGCTATAATCAAAAAAAGCTTCTTTTATTAGAGATAATAGTCCCCCAGATCAACAGTGACACGTTTACCCAGATTTCCCGCAATCGTCGAGGCTGTTCTCGGCTGAGTGAAAATGATTCTGACTCATTTATAAAATCAGTCACTGGTGACTGGACGCCACCCGCTGGAGTAATGATGCCACCTGCGACCAGACTTCAAAATCCCCACACGTGAAGAAGAAGAAATACCTCCTGGAACCAGAAAAAAAAAAAGTCTTTTGAATTTAATATTTTTTCACATGTTGTGCTATGTGCTCTGTATTAGACATCAGGACTAGTTGTTTAAAAAATAATAATATGAAATGACATGTATAGGCAAAAACATTTTTTTTTTCATTCACCAATCAATTTTTTGTTTAAAAAACAAACAAAAAAACTTTGTTTAAAGATGATTCTCAACTATGAAACTTAACGCAATGAATGGCTTTACATGGGTTTTCCCATTCATTCAATACAATGTTTTGTATCTAATTTGCATATGAATGTGTTCTTAGTGCAACATAAGAGTGTAATAATGGGAGTATTCGTTGGCGACATTTTCATAATAATATCTAATATTTATAGGAACATTATATCAGTTCTGAAAGCTTCAGAAATGTGAAAAGTGTCCATTAAATAATGATTCTAAATACAAAATTGTTTGATGTGGCTTTGGATGAAATATAAATCTTCATATCAGTAAGCAAGAGTTGTTGTGTACGCTTTTTGTAATCATTCTTTGTCAGTTTTGAGTGGTTAATATATTTTACAGTATAAAAGGGTTTCCGCATTTTAGCCCGTTGAAAGGTTGCAGTTGCAGTTTCAGCATGAATGATCACACCCCTCTGAAACTCAATTTACAAATTAGTCTTTATATATAGGACACATTTAGGTTTTTTAATTAAAAAATAAATAAGAATCATATTCACAGCTATTTAATAACTTTTCACATTTCTGAAGTTCTCAGAACTGATATAATTGTGGCTGGATAAACAACAGATACTGTTTAGTGGAAGTATAGTGGTAATGTAGCGGTGAACTACAGCAAATATATGTCTTCTCATTTTCCCCAGTAGCTACAGCTATATTATATTAACAATGCAATCAGTCAGTAAATAAAGTTTAACTCTCTTGCATCTGGTCCGTTACCATGGCTGCGTTCAGCCCCGACAAAACATTGCAAAACGTTTTTAAATGGAAACGGTGGTGCGTTGAACACGCTGTTCTGATGACGCAAGAGTCGCAACTATGGCAGCTGAGAAGGCCATTGTTTGTGTTCTTTTTGAGGAATTTTCGGAGCCTGATGAACTCGACATAAATACGTGTTTAATAATACTGCAAAACACATGTAATCACTGCCCTTGCCGTCCAGAATAAAAGACAACATCCCAATCCTATTTAATTAACTTTTTTATCTCCTGGTAATCAATTCTAATTTAAATAATTCCACTTTTTAATAGCTTGTATTTTCTTTTCATTTTTATGTAAATCACTTAATTACCATAGGCCTATATGAAATTTGGTAAACTTGCCTTGCAATGAAGCTAAAAATATAAATAAATACATCATAATGCTGATATATGGTGTATATATAAGGTGCTGGTCATATAATTAGAATTTCATCAAAAAGTTCAAAAAGTCATTAAAAAAGTGAAAATTGTATATTATATTCATTCATTACACACAGACTGATATATTTCAAATGTTTATTTCTTTTAATTTTGATGATTATAACTGACAACTAAGGAAAATCACAAATTCAGTATCTCAGAAAATTAGAATATTACTTAAAGGGTTAGTTCACCCAAAAATGAAAATTCTGTCATTAATGACTGACCCTCATGTCGTTGCACACCCGTCAGACCTCCGTTCATCTTCAGAACACAAATTAAGATATTTTAGTTGAAATCTGATGGTTCTGAAAGGCCTCCATTGGCACAATGCACTTTACACTCTCAAGACCCTTAAAAGACACTAAAGACGTCGTTACAAAGTCCATCTCACTACAGTGGTTCTACAATAACTTTATAACTTTATCGGCGACAATAGTTTGTGTGCGCAAAAAAAACCCTAAATAACGACTTATATAGTGATGACGATTTCAAAACACGGCCTCATGAAGCTTCGAAGCGTTATGAATCAGTGAGTCGATTCAGCGGTTTGAATCGCCAAATTTCAGCAGTTTGGTGGTTTGACACGCGATCCGAATCATGAATCGACTCACTGATTCATAACGCTTCGAAGCTTCATGAGGCCTTGTTTTGAAATTGTCATCACTATATAAGTCGTTATTTAGGGTTTTTTTGCGCACAAAAACTATTCTCGCCGATTCATAAAGTTATTTTAGAACCACTGTAGTGAGATGGACTTTGTAACGACGTCTTTAGTACCTTTTAAGGGTCTTGAGAGTGTAAAGTGCCATTGTGCCAATGGAGGCCTTTCAGAGCCATCAGATTTCAACTAAAATATCTTCATTTGTGTCTGAAGATGAACGGAGGTCTTACAGGTGTCGAACGACATGAGGGTGAGTAATTAATGACAGAATTTTCATTTTTGGGTGAACTAACCCTTTAAGACCAATACAAATTGATACAAAAATCAATGATCTTGTCTATGAAGGGCAGATTTGAGATTGGTCTGTAGTTGCTCAGTATGGAGTTATCCAGATTTCTCTTTTTAAGGAGAGGCTTAACTACTGCGGTTTTAAGTGAGTTTGGAAAAGTCCCAGAAAGAAGTGAGGAGTTTACCACTTCTAGGAGATCTGCTTCTAAACAGTAAAACACTTTTGAAAAAAGAAGTGGGGAGTGTGTCAAGAGCGCAGGTTGATGTTTTAAGGTGCTGTACCGTTTCTTCTCAAATTTTACCATCAATTGCTTCGAAATCAGTCATAGTAACTTTCTGAGGTTGTGGTCTGATCTGACTCACCCCAGAGCAGCTCAAGGATGTGCTGATCGCTTTTCTGATATTATTGATTTTCTCGGAGAAGAAGGAAGGAAGAAGGAAGCACTATCACTGCCAAGTGTCATAAGCACGTTTAATGATCCTATCACACAATGTCCTTATTCACTATGTGTGTGTGTGAGAAAGAGAAGGCCTATATTAGATCTTATTGAATCATATAAGCTCATATTATATTTTACTGTCACACTTTAATGAGTAAATTAATTTAATTCATGGAAAAATTAAAAACAAACGTGTAAGGCTTTTATTTGTACGCATAACATTGAAACGATGGGAGTGTGTTGTGGTTGCTTCATCTGACAGAGCTTCTTCCACAGGCTTCTGGCTGCTTTGTTTTAAATAAGCACCAGATGGCGCTGTTCTCGACACTCTTGAAGCTTCTAATCTTTTCCCGGTACAGTCAGGGGAAAGCCTCACTGCTTCATGAGGCTTCATTTCCCCATCCCTACTTTTTTCTACCACATCTTTTCCTTCCCTACGCCTCTCTATTAATGTACTTGGACACAGAGCTCTGTGAACAGCCAGCCTCTTTTGCAATGACCTTTTGTGTCAATGGACGTCTTTTGGACAACTGTCAAGTCAGCAGTCTTCCCCATGATTGTGTAGCCTACAGAACTAGACTGAGAGACCATTTAAAGACCTTTGCATGTGTTTTGAGTTAATTAGCTGATTAGAGTGTGGCACCAGGTGTCTTCAATATTGAACATGAATTGAAACTGAATTTGGGATTTTCCTTAGTTGTCATTTATAATCATCAAAATGAAAAGAAATAAACATTTTGATGATATTCTAATTATATGACCAGCACCTGTATATATATATATATATATATATGAAGACTTCAGATGCAAAAGCCTCTAAGTCCGTCTGACGTTTTTCTTTAAAATAAGCATTTTTGTCAGGCTTCTATGTATAGGTTTCTACCTAAGTCCCGGTACTTCTGAATGGTCTGAGGCTGGGATTTAGTGGGTTTGAAGTGAAAGTATTTTATGAACGTATACTATATGCGGAGAGCATTCACTCAGTATCGTTATCTCATTTTTGACCGAAGTGGCTTTTAGAGGCTTTTGCATCCGAACTCTTCACATATTATTAGGGGTGTAACGATTCTTTTTAACAACGATTCGATTCGTATCACGATTTGAGGTTGTCGATACGATTCAAGGACGATATTGGTTAATTTAGAACGATACGATCCGAAACGATTCAGTGACTTGAAATCGATTCAGTAACTTTTTAGCCAAAAATTGTGTGACTGAAATAAATATCTGGATACTGGTCAGTGCAGGTGAAGTTTCCTAGATTCCTTTTGTTTCTTGTAAGGGAATCAGGTATAAATTAATTATGGATATAAACAAACAAGTAAACAACAATTAATGGCAAATGCATTCAAAAATTATTTGAATAAAGTGCAACCAACAGTTTAGGTTGAATTAACAGGAAGTTAACCTTTTCTGCTCTCATTTTCAATATTCAATACATTTTCAATAAAAGCACAGTAAGTGCAACCAACATTTCAACAGTAGGTTAACCTGCTACTTCTGCTTTTGTTTTCCAACATAAAAATATTACAATATTAATATCAAAAATAAAGTGCAACTAACTTCTCTTCAGGTTTAATTAATAGTAGGTTTACCTGCTACTTTTGCTGTTGTGTTTCAACATTAAAATAATATAAATACAATATTAATATCAAAAATAAAGTGCAACCAACATTTCTTCAGGTTGAATAAACTGGCTGAACCTGCTACTACTCTCAGTTTAATAAACAAACAATATTTAACAAAAGATAAAATGTAACCAACTACTCTTCAATGACTCTACAGATGTACAGATTTTTTTTTTCAAAAAATATCAACTGATCAACATGATCTGACCGCAGAACACTTCTCTGTGCGTTCACTATGCCACCAGCAGTACTAAAAACTCGCTCTGTTGGCACACTGGGGCCAGGAATGCACAAGTAACATTTAGCAAGGGTTGAAAGTACAGGTAGCTGTTTCTCCTGGTGGCTTGATAATTTCTCGCTCGTTAGCTTCTCCTCTGCCATCCGCCATGCTATGTTTTGTTTTCTCAAGCCCCGTTCACACCGCCAGCGACACGCAGCGACAAAGCGACACAATCCCATTCATTTCAATGAGCGCTGCTGCTGGTGCGTTGCGATGATGTCACAGATAGGCAAACTGAATCGAGTAACGTTTAACGCCTTTATCATTAAAAGTGCTAAGAAAAAACATCCATATAAAGTCTGACGTGCTTAAATCCAATGCGTTATTTCCTATTATCGATACAATCGATTGATTACCTTTTAAAACGATGTCAGATCGATATATGTCGTCCGGAAGGCCAACTTGCCGAGCACAGATCGAAGTAGTTAGATCATAGGAATATAAATCGATACATCGATGTAGTAGATGAATCGTTACACCCCTACATATTATGTATATCAATGTCTGAACGTGCCCCATGTCTAATAGTTTTACAACAAGCATCCATTCATAACTGACTTCCGGAAAAACGGGATTGACCAATGACATTTCAGGTTACAATGAAATGAGTAAAGTCCCGCCCCACGACTTTGAGTATCGAGGGCGAGTGGCGAGTAGTGTCCAAGCTCGCAAGGGCTTGATTTGATCTCATGCGCGCGCAGAGGTTTAAAAGGAGCTCGCGGACAGCCGTTTCCTCGTGTGTAGATGTTATTCTCTCGCAGGAGTGATTTACTGCGTAAGCAAGCATCAGTTGTGCAGTTATTAATGGCATTATAATGCTGCCCACAAAATAGGCTCATTTTCCAACTCCCCTATAGTTAAAGCTGCACTATGTAACTTTTCCGTCTGCTAGAGGTCGCCTATTCAAAACAAAGGTGTCGTTTGATGACGCCAAGTTTGAGCGCAGAATCTTGGGACATGTGGTCTTCAGCTCACAGCCGGTGGGAAAGAATCGGGACAGGACTCGGGCAGAAATCATGTTGATGTGATTATTAACGTTACTGTAGTGAAGCAGAGCAGGACGAGTGTTGTGGAGCTGAGGAACCGATGGAGTGATTGTTAATAAGATGAACGTAACACACGCCTCGCAAGCAGCGGGACTTTTATTATGCCACAGTCGCCACTTCCGCTCCTCCGCTCATGAGTGTGAGATAACGCAGCTCTGCTGATCATATTACACACATCTGAGTGTGTTGATGACACTTGTTCACACTGCAGTGAGAGGAAAGCGTTTCTGCAGAATAAAACCAGAAACCGAGGGGAACGCAGATATGATGTCATCGACAGGCCACGCCCTCACACGTCCCGGTTCCTCGGTTAAAATAGCACCTCACGATTTACAAATAGTTGGAAACATTTGGGATATCAAGTACTCAACTGAACAAAAACACTGGCCTAGTGGTTTTTGGATATTTTACAGAAAAAAAATCGTACATATTGCACCTTTAAACAGTTGAGTTTTACCGTTTTTGAAATTATTCAGCCGATCTCTGGGTCTGGCGGTAGCACTTTTACCATAGCTTAGCATAGATCTTTGACTCTTCTGTAGTTTTACATCGTGTACTAAGACGAAAAATTAAAAGATAGCATCTCACTCAAAAAGGACCAAAGAGTTTTGATATTTTTCCTATTTGGAAGAAGGTTGTTACGTTGGTTATGTTAACAGAAGTTACCCTATTTTCAGGCGCTGTGTAATTTTCAGGCGCCAGAGATGGGCATAAATACATGGAAATGTATTTAAATACAAATAAAATACTATGTGGAAAATTTATTTAAATACAAATACAGTATTTTGTATTTTGAAAATACACAAAATACATGTGAAATTGGCGGTTCAGTGCATGTATCCTTATTAGGCTGAAATCTATCTGGGCCTATTCATTAATATGTTTTGTTCTAATGTCACAACAAGTCACAATTTCAAGTTTACTGGGTTTAACTTGATTATTTGGTTAGGGTTTAAGAAGTGTACTAAAAAACTTTTTCACATGTGTCCTCAAAATGACCCACAACCTAATCAGTTTATATGTGAAGAAATCCATTTATTCACAAACTTGACAAATTATTCGGCAAAATACTTCCTCTCATCGCTGCTTTTTGATGGTTTGGGGAACAATTACTCTGAGTCGCCCTCTGTGGTTTCACAGAATTATAGAGAATCGGAGAGCATTACTTTACTGAGGAGCGTGTGCAATGAGCAGGTTCGCGGCATAGAGCCATGCCAATTGCGAAAGTATAAACAAGGCTTCAACCAGTGTTGCCAACTTAACAATATTGTCGCTAGATTTAGCAACTTTTCAGACTACTTTAGCAAACTTTTTTTTCTAAAAGCACCTATAGCAACACATTTGTATTTATTTATTTGGCAACTTTTAGCAACTTCTGGAAAGTGACTCTAATCCAAACAACACACATACAAGCTAGCTTAATAGGCCAAGCGGTTCATTCATAATTCCTTAAGATCGCTGTGGAAATGTGGAAATCGCTGTAAAACCGTAAGACCATTTAGGTAGCATATTTACGGAGCCCTGCATATGACATGCAGGAAAAAACTAGTAGGTTAAATCGTGCACGCGATTTATAAATCGAGGGAACAAATGAGTAAATTGTGTAGACGGTTTAGCAAATCGAGGGAACAAATTAGTAAATTTTGCGCACAATTTACTTTTTTTTTTTGCACATCATGTGTGGGGCTCCGTACAAATTAACTAACACATTGCTTTAATTTATTTTACAATCAAATCTAAATTAGCATTTCAAATAATATCTACGCGTTACATAATGCGTTGTTTTGCCTTGCGATTACATAATGACGTCATAGTGCAATGACGTCACAACGTCATTTAGCAACTTCCCCTGAAAATGTGTTGGCATCAGTGGCTTCAACTGCACAAAGCTAAAGAGAAAGCGGCAACTGTGTGCTGATTCCACTGCTTGTCGGGTTAAAAAGGCCTTTAAGTCAAAAGTGTAGGCCTATTTGTTAGCGTTCCACTACGTCTCGGAGTGCGCGCAAAAAAACTGCCTACCAACGTGCAAGTGTGAATTTCCTTTCACGCCAGTTACTGTATAATAACACAAATCAAATCACATCAATAATCCTTTTTTCTTTTTCCACTCCAACATTCCAATTATTCCTGCCCACTAAAAGCTGCACAGATATATTTGCTTACCCCGATAGGCTTATGTAAACGATTTAGAAAAAGTTCCATCGATTCACAATTTATATCATCGCTACGAAGCTACGATATGTATTGTCATATGATATCACCCATCCCTAACATGAAGTAAAGTTAATACTTCAAACACATTTGACAAGCTATCAACAAGTAGAATTGACCATGACATCCTTATTCCAGAAGAGTTGTGCATGAATGTTGGGGTTGGGGGGAGGGGCATGTCTGGTCTGAACTAGTTGATGCATGAAAACAGCTCCTGATAAAGAGGTTGACTGGCTCAAAGTATTTTGAGTATTTAAAAAAAATACAAAAATACTCATCTTAAATGTATTCAAATACAAATTACATTTGATTTTTTTCCAAAGGCTTTAAAATGCAAAATACAAAATAGTATTTTGTATTTCAAATACATGTATCTTAAAGGGTTAGTTCACCCAAAAATGAAAATTCTGTCATTAATTACTCACCCTCATGTCGTTCGACACCCGTAAGACCTCCGTTCATCTTCGGAACACAAATGAAGATATTTTTGTTGAAAGCTGATGCTGAGAAAGGCTTCAGATAGGCCTCCATTGGCATTCAGTACATTTACACTCACAAGACCCATAAAAAGCACTTAAAACGTCGTTACAAAGTCCATCTCACCACAGTGGCTCTACAATAATTACAAAAAAATAACAATGCGACGGCAATAGTTTTTGTGCGTAAAAAAAAATCTAAATAACACCTTTATCCAACTTGTTCTTGTCTTCCGTGTGTGTCTCCACGACGCATGCGCGAGAATATGACGCAGATCTGGCGTTCGGACACATGACCCAGAAGCGATTTGTTTACAAGCAGAGGAAGACGCGCGTATCTAAGCTGTTGAATTCTACATTGATCGTGCTTTAGGTCTCGGCGTAGTTCTCAAAATGGGGCTTAAGTGTGCATTTCATGGATTCCGGAACCCCGGCGCTACGTCATATTCTCGCGCATGCGTCGTGGAGGCACACACGGAAGACAAGAAGAGGTTGAATAAAGTCGTTAGTTAGATTTTTTTTTTGCGCACAAAAAACTATTGTCGTCGCTTCGTAAAATTATTGTAGAGCCACTGTGGTGAGATGGACTTTGTAACGACGTTTTAAGTGCCTTTTATGGGTCTTGGGAGTGTGAATGTACTGAATGCCAATGGAGGCCTATCTGAAGCCTTTCTCAGCATCAGCTTTCAACTAAAATATCTTCATTTGTGTTCCGAATATGAAAGGAGGTCTTACGGGTGTCGAACGACATGAGGGTGAGTAATTAATGACAGAATTTTCATTTTTGGGTGAACTAACCCTTTAAATACTGCCCATCCCTGATGGCACCGCTGCACTAATGGGACGTCTCAAAGCTCTTGATTATTACGCAGGAATGAGAGTATAGTTCCTGCCATATCGGCCTAGAATATCACAACTTTTCATTTCCCGTCGGTCTTAGTACACGTTGTAATAACAGAAGAGTCAAGTTTTAAAGCAGCACTAGGTAACTTTTCAACCTTCATAATATATTTTCAAACCTCTTGTGATGATACATCGACTTACAATAGGTTGAATGACACATCTGCCATAGCCTGACGGGGTCTATCGTTTTTAATCGTACTTTTAAACTTCGGGTTTCGGGTAGTAACCCGAGAAAAAAAAGAACTACAAAATTCGACTGCTTTACGGCATATACGTCACTTCCAGCACCACCCCCCACTTCCTTAAATTCGGACGTGCGAGCCAAACTATCATTTGTTTGCCGAATGTTATAGTCATGGCCGAAGCAGCACAGAAAAATAAGAAAGCAAAGGCTTTGTCGGAGGAAAGCAAAAAGAGGAAACGAGAAAGTGATCGGCTTAAAGGCAGGACGAGGATCAACAGTGGCCAGCGTTTGCTCGTTGGCGTGAGCTGAAGGAGGACGGGCTACATTCTTGCAAGTAAATACAGATGTATTAGACGTACAAAATCATATTTTAGGATACCTAACATGTCTGTGATATTGGTTTATTTGTCTTGCCTCAAGCTATAATGCAAATCGATTTTTCAAATTTGCAGATTCATCTAGGGTAGCTTGATATTATAATATTGACGATATATGGTTATTACCTACCACTCAAACATTGAATTGAAGTATCATATAGATTCTGTAAACAGGAACCAATAGACTAGGCTACTATAATGACGCTGGCTTGTAAACGTGAGCATCGCGATCATTTGGCGTTTGAAAAAAATAAACCCATGAAATTATATTCATATGACATGCTGAAACATATGCCACTGTACCTGGGATGAAGACATTTCACACGCGACGCAAGCAGAACACCTGCATGTGAACTCCTGCAGTGTTCAGGGCTATCATAGTTGTCATGTCAACAAATGCACGTGCGATGCATCCGCTGATGTAGAATGACAGTTTACGACAGTAGTAGAGGACAATACTGTTTCCCAACTGTAGGGGGAGCCGAGAGCAAAACCTACCTAGTGCTGCTTTAAATAGGAAAAATATTGAAACTTTATGGTCATTTTTTATCGAGATGCTAACGGTCTAATCAGAGTCAATGATCTATGCTAAGCTAAGCTAAAAGTGCTACCGCCAGACCCGGAGATCGGCTGAATAGATTCGAAAACGGTAAAACTCAACTGTTTAACTCTATAGGGGAGACGGAAAATGAGCCTATTTTCAAAAAAAGTGGCGTGTTCCTTTAACAACCAAGGAGAGGCAGTTGTGATGGCGAAACCCCTAAACATTTGGTCTCTCTGAAAAGCCCTGAATGTGCTCTTTACAGGACATCCCGACTGTGTCAGAGAAATTCACTAAAATATAATGCCCACTACAGAGGACAAAAGCCTATTCCTGGGTCCCAGAGGATATGATTCCAACACATTCAGTCTTTGGGCTCTCTCTGAAATACTAATGAACATTCATGCATGAGATTTATTCCTAATTCCATAAAAGCCCACTTTACTAAACTGTGTTGTGCACACACTGGCATTATCACACCACTAGATGGCAGCATATCATATACAAACACCTGCAGTCCTTCTTTCTTTGTGTCTGGATTATTGCCCATGGATGATGTCATGTCAGCTCTTTATCTACCTGTTGACTAGCAGAACGCGCTTTTGTTTTCCCTTTACTTACTCAAACTGCTCATGTGAGCTCAGAGGTCATTTTGTGCCTGTCCCAAAAGCGCTTCATCTTTTAAAGATGCTAAGCTTTTCAATGGAGAAGGAATGATATGCCGTTTTAAACATATTTTGCACACACACAGATGTGACTGATGAAATTTGTGCATATCAGAATAATCAGATGGACCGGTCACACTCTGGTCGGACTGTATCTCAGCTCGTCTTCACATGGTGATAAAGGAAGGAGAAAACTTCAGCAATGAGTCGTAGTGCCACATCCTGTCTTACAGATATGAGAGACAGAAACTGCTTTTTTTTTTAAAGATTTGAGATAAAGTGAGCCTGAGATATGTCAATCATAACTGATTTCATTACATCTGAACCCCAATTCTGAAAAAAAAAAATCATTTTATAAGTCATAATTTTACTTTAAAAAGCTGTAATATGTTCCTCTGACCTAATAAATAGGCATTAATGACTGATTAATGGAGTTTTTGATCTTCTGAGCTATTGACAGTGTTGCCACAGTTCTGATTACTGATTGCTGATTACTCCTTTAAAAAGTAACTTAGTTACTTTACAGATTACTTGATTTTAAAAGTAACTAAATTAGATTACAAGTTACTTTATTAGTTACATTCAGCAGCTGCCGCCTCAACATAAAAATGACAACCATTTTTGACAACACTATTGGAAGTGCATTTTTAACAGTAACGTCAACACTGTATCTCCTGACATTTTAAGTTGAAATTAAAAAAAAATTCCTGAAAAAAAACATGTTTTAATAAAAAATGTAATAAAGACACTTCACTTAACATAAATACTCTCCCCGAGACGCAAAAAGAAAGTAAAAATATATATATTTTACTAGGGCTGTCAAAGGTTAATCGCGATTAAACTCATCCAAAATAAAAGTTTGTGTTTACATAATATATGTGTGTGTACTGTGTATAATTATTATTTATATATAAAAACACACACAAGCATGTATATATTTAAGAAAACTGTATTATATTTATATATAAAATATTTATTTATATATAATATAAATTATATAAATGTAGATACAGTATATACATGCAAATATTTCTTAAATATATACATGAATGTGTTTGTATTTATATATACATAATAA
Source organism: Gobio occitaniae (assembly GCA_033150135.1). Classification (NCBI taxonomy): domain Eukaryota; kingdom Metazoa; phylum Chordata; class Actinopteri; order Cypriniformes; family Gobionidae; genus Gobio; species Gobio occitaniae. The sequence continues at coordinate 40,254 of JARQWZ010004115.1, read as the reverse complement.
TTAAACAGAGTACACACAAATATATTATGTAAACACAAACTTTTATTTTGGATGTGATTAATCGCGATTAATCTTTTGACAGCTCTAATTTTTACTAAGGAAAATGACAAAAATAGTAACGCACAGTGACTTGGATAAATTACTTTAATCTGATTACTGGTTTGGAAATAATAACAAGTTAGATTACTCGTTACTGGAAAAAGTAGTAAGATTAGATAACGCGTTACTGGCATCACTGGCTATTGAAGGGTCTTGAGATCTCCTAGAGCCAGTTGTTCAAAAGGTTTAATCTGGATCAGAATGATCTGGATTTGGAAATCCCATGTTTTGCTATCCAGGATCAGGTACATCTTACTCTAGTGGCGGTTTTTCAAAGCAAAATTGGATTGGATCAACCTGATCCAGACACACACCTTTTCAGATGACCAAATCTGGATTACTAGTGCTCTACTGAGGCCCTAAAGGGACATGATGATGGAAAAAATATATAAAATAGGGGAAAACTTAAAGAAAAAAAGTGTAGTGTTCACAAAACGTTTGATGGTTCATCTCTTATTGTGCCAATGTAGTTTACAAACAGTGATAAAACAATTGAAATGAAATATAATATTTTTTGTTTGATAACTGTTTGGGGATTATTTTATGGTGTCAAAAAAAAAAATCTCTCTTTTTTATTTTTTACAGTAGTTTACAGAAGGGTTAAATATGTAGCCTAATGTCGACTTCTAATTTATTATGTAATAAAAATACATTTCTATCATGTAATACACACACACACACACATTTTTTATTTTGCTCTTGATTAGTTTGACTGTTAAATAGTCAAACTAATCAAGAGCAAAATAAAAAATGTGTTTGTGTGTATTACATGATAGAAATGTATTTTTTGACCAGTTATAAAGTTTTATTACATGTTTGTTCCTGAAATCCACCCTTCTGCTGGGATCAGGATAATCCGGATCAAAGTTGTCCCCAATTCTACTAAAAGTTTTGAACAACACAAACTGATGATTTGATCCAGATCAAAACCACGATCTGATTTCAGAATAATTTTTTCCTCATTTTCAAGATTTGATCCAATCCGAAAGCCGAAATCCCATCAGATGACTTTTGAACAACTGGCCCCAAGATCCCAAACAGAACATAAACATTAACATGATAACCATTCCAGTAAAATAGGTTTGTATTTTGAGTTATTAGGCCCTATCACACACACGACGCAATGTGATGCCAGGCCCTTACGCAAGTGTGTTTTCCTAGTTTCGGTTTGAATCGCCAAATTTCAGCAGTTTGGTGGTTTGACACGCGATCCGAATCATGATTCGACTCACTGATTCATAACGCTTCGAAGCTTCATGAGGCCGTGTTTTGAAATCGTCATCACTATATAAGTCGTTATTTAGGGTTTTTTCGCACAAAAACTATTCTCGCCGATACATAAAGTTATTGTAGACCCACTGTAGTGAGATGGACTTTGTAACGACGTCTTTAGTGTCTTTTAAGGGTCTTGAGAGTGAACCGTGCATTGTGCCAATGGAGGCCTTTCAGAGGCATCAGATTTACACTAAAATATATTCATTTGTGTTCTGAAGATGAACGGAGGTCTGACGGGTGTCGAACGACATGAGGGGAAGTAATTAATGACAGAATTTTCATTTTTGGGTGATCTCACCCTTTAAGGTCACATGTAAATAAAGTCACTTTTATTTAATTATGAATATAAAATTAAAACTATTACAACCAATCAACGACGTCTTTTTTTTTTCACATAAAAAATAGTTTCTACACAATATCAAACAAAGTCAAATTTTGTCATCCAGGTAATTCCATCCACGTCTGTGTTATGAAATCAAAGCATTTTCACCATTGTTGCCGTTTGAACACTGTCTGGCGTGATGGGTGAGTGGGTTTTTGAATCATGAGTCAAAACAGTAACTTACTGAAAAGTTACAAAAAAGAAAAGAAAAGAAAGAAAAAAAACACCTGAGAAGTGATTTCCCCTTGAATGTTTCCTATTGCTTCTTTTGAGTCCACACCCCCACTTCAGCTCGATGCTTTAACTGACTCCATCCAACTCAAGCCTGTAGTTTTGGGGGCAACCCCTGAGCCACTAGCGCTGTGGGGCTGCTGAAATCACAACTCAAAGATGATGAAATTTACGGGATCTATCCTATAGATCGCTGGTAAAGAATGAGTCAGCGCTTGAACCGAGTGCACTCAACATGACGTGACCATGCAAATCACACCTATTCCCAGTATCAGTCTCTTGGTCGCTACACACACACGTGAGAAACTTTCTGAATTTGACATCACACCACCAAGACTTTTTGACATGCTTACTCATATTTATATATTTTTACACAGTTAGTTGATATTTTAACTATGAATACACTGTTTACTGTGGAGTAATAAGATGGCATGTTAAAAAAACTTGTAGCAACAAAAAGAAAAAGACAGGTGTTTTATGAGCTACGGCCTTCAGGAAACTTTTCTGGAATGCACCCGAGGTGACAAATCATCTTGGAACTTTTCCGGTTGTACAAAAATGACTCACGGGATGGAGTCAAACACACACTCTAAGTGAACAGGCGTGGAATTCCCTCTCCATTCCAGCTCGAAACTGCAGTACTTTAAGAGCCACCATCATCTTTTTGTTTTATTTTCCTTTTTTACCTTCCCTGGCGTGGCGATTTTTCTTTGTTCAGTTTCTTTATCACTCACTCAAACACACTTGAGATTCATAATTCAATAGAATGTATGTCTGTTGTACAGCAGTGGCCAAAAGTGATTTGTTTTTAAAAACAAGTTTGATTAAAATATGATTAAAATGTTATATTTTTGACATACTTTTAATATAAGCTCTAAGATTTTTTTAAGGTATATATCTGACAAAATTATATGGCAAAAAAAGCTAAACTACAGCTACAGTTTTTTATTTTGCTATGCAAAAAAAAAAAAAAAAACGCTCACAGAAAAAAGCATACATTGACTACAACATAATCAGTTATTAATATTTCATTGGTTCTATCTTGCTTTTAACAGCCAGGCCAAAATTATGTGAGCACAATTTGTCATGTTTTATTGCGTTATCACAACGCACAACTACTCAATATGCTTACAAAATCTTTAACAAATTATGAATAATATTTGGATAAAGGGTGAAGATTTTCCTATAGGCTGGACATCACTTATGCTTACTGATTAGACAATAATTCACTTATTAATGATTTTCCATGTTATCTGATTAGCAAGGTGGAAATAAGAAAGTATATAATTGTAACAAAAGGTTATTGTAAATATAAAAGTATGACATTATATAGCTAAATATATATATAATATGACCTAACACCTCAAGACAGTTTTAGGATGTGTTATTTTATTATCATTGAGATACTATTTCTAGTTATTTTTAAATAATAATTATATATATATATTCAGGAAAATCAATGTAATATATTTTTATTTAATAATATTTTTTGATAATTTTTTTGAATTTTGAGGGAATTTAATGATACCAAGCAATATTTAAAAACTTTTTTTCAGAGCTATTTTTCTCTAAAATTAATATTATTTAAAAAAAACATTTCAATAAATGTTTCAGATTAAAATAGAGTGAAGGCCTTTAAAATATCCGAATCACATCCATGAGTTTGTGTGTGTGTGTGCGACAAAAGTCACCAAGTGTCATCCCATTCCGATAAAGCAGAAAAATACATGTTTAGAGGCTGTGCTTTTGATCTATCCCGCTAATTTTGCCCTTCATGACAACTGTGAGGGGGGTGAAGTATTTTATAACTCATCCGTTTAAATTATGTTAAGCCTTAAAGATCTGCACAATTGTGACAGGTGGATTGACACTATGGTCAAGCTAGGTGGGCGTGTTTTAGCAACCAGGCACCTCAGCAAGCTCCACCCACATCCCGCCCCTTTGCCCATTTTCAGTTATCCGGGATTGACATGCGGGGACGCGCTGCCAGGATGGCGACGGCCGGCTCTGCCCACTTTAGGCTTCAAAACTGCTCTTCAGAAAGCTACGGGTGACGTCACGGACACTACATCAATGGTTTTATAGTCTATGGACTTCACTTGTTTCATTACTGGATGAATCAGCGTTTTTGAACGAATCTCTTGAATGAATGATTCAATGACAAATACATTTTTTAACCGTCACTTGTCGCCACCTATTGGCGTAACCAAATTAAGTCGTTATGTAACTATACAACTGTTATACAACCGTCAAAAGGTGATTTACTCTATTCTTATTGCTACTCTAGACATTAGTGTTTATATTCAAACTATAAACTTTGGTAACACTTTATTTACACGTTACATGTAGTTACTATAGTAATAACAGTAAATTAAGCATAATTACACGCAACTAACCCTAAACCAACCCCTATTCCTACCCAAACCCTATAGTAAGAACATGTAGTTAATTAGTAATACTTAATTTCACTATAACACGGACATCTTAAAATAAAGCGTAACCTTAAACTTTTATCCCAGTACTTATGTGATAATATGAACATTTGTGTCTTTTATACATGACAACTGCTCTCGCTGGATCGACGGCAGCACCAAAACAGATCTGAATGTGATCGTACTGTGATCGCTGTCAAGGAATGAGATCGCGTGGGTGTTTGAATACAAATGGCCATCTTTTATAATCTGACAAGCCCAGACCCACAACAGGATGTTGTGGCTTCCTTTCTTAAGAATGACTTCAGAGCCGTTCTTTGTTCTTTTCTCAAAGAAAAGCTTAACTCCAAGTCTTCCAGAGTCGCGGCCAAAGCCGATTGGAAAGACCACTGTTCGCCAGCTTCTTTGTTTACAGTAGCGCGGAACCGTCGCAACTCTGCCGCCATTATGTTAAGCCCGCCCACCGACTCTATACACGATGTGATTGTCCTGACCAGAGTTTGGTTTTTCCAGCTCGCAAGCCAACGGAGAGTTGCTAGACGACCCTGGCTGCAAATTACATCGCTGCCGCTAGGGTGCACCTAGATTTCTAGGCTACATCTTTTACTCATTAAAGGCACAATATGTAAGAATTTTGTGATCAAAATATAAAACAAACCCCCACTAGAATGGTGTTATATATTTTGTTGACTTGTGTACTTACATTATCACAAATGTTTCCAAGAATATTTGCGTTAATCCCGTTGAAATAAGCGGTGAAATAAAAAATCCAGTGAAATAATTTTAACCAGGACACGGACCGTGTGTCGCCTATCAATGACATCATACCCGTGTTACCCTCCGGTTTTATTTTGTAAAAACCATGGAAACACCAAAGACGCTTTAATATTTGATGTGTTTTATTAGACAGGAGAGCAACTGTTTGGACATTCATGGACAGAAACTAATCATTGTTCTCCAGCTCAACACAGTTAGTCTTATTGTGTAAATCTGGTGTTCTTGTTTTACCGCCTAATATTGATCTCTTATAGTGTGAACAAGTGTCTCATAGCAGCGCAGAGTGAACGCACAGAGTCGCATTATAACATCACTTTAACACACTCAAATGTGTGTAATTTGATAAACAGAGCTGCGTTATCTCACACACACACGAGCGGAAGAAGCGGAAGCGCTCGTCTGCGCCAAATCAAGTCATCAAGACACGCCTTTGTTTTGAATAAGCGACGAAAAATTACGTGAATTGACTCTTCGCGCAGCTCTAATATAGGATATATTCTGTTTTAAAATGCTTAAATGTTGTTATAGTTATTTCAGTACATCGTTAAAAGAAATAAAAATGAGAAATGTTGCATTGGCAATCATCTGAAATAATATAAGTTTGAGTTTTTTTTAATGGTTTTAGTTAACAATAACAACCCTGGTTTTAGGACAAGTACAAGCTACTGACGCGCAGCTCACAAGCTCCCGAATGCAGCTCAATATTTGACGTTCTTCTGACCAAAACATTTAGTGCACTGGAACTGCTAACAAGAATGCTCAAGTTGTGACACAGAATCAGGTTGTGTAGGCTGTGCACATTTTATGTCGAGCGTGTCACTTTGCATAGCATGCTATTTTCAGAGAGCCGCACTACAGGTTATGCGTTAACTTTCCGCCCACACTGCATCGGTCCCTTCCCCCGCACCACTGAAATGTCACCTCTTCCCCACACCAAATATCCCCTCCCTCTCTCATACACTCTTTCCTTCCAGCTGTGAGTCACTAGAGTTCTTGGGGGGGTTTGGGGGTTGCCTACTTCTCGAGCAATTTGAGTGTGGGCCACTGAAACGGCTGCGAGTTGACTCTCACAATCACATTATTAGAAAGAGCCACAAAGTTTTAAGCAGTCAAAAAAAGACAAAGATAGCGATGTTGTAACTCACAACCACAAAACTTCCTGTGACGGAATAGCACGGTTCTAGTGGCACAAAATTCACCTTGAGTTTTACCAGCCTCTATATTTAGACTCAGTCAAAAATGACACCATTAATACAGAGGTATTAAAATAAATGATTTTTTTTCTCAACACAACACTAAATGGAGACTGAAAATATCAAACAACACAATGTTTCACAATCATTATCATTTGGCATCAGAATTCGGAAATAAGCATATGTTTCTGTTTCATTCCTCTTGATGGTAAGAGGCGGAGCAATGGACTAGTGGACTTTTTTAAGCTTTATAATAGCTGAGGCATCTTATTGTATGTATTGCATTATGATTTTAATGGACTTCCCCATCCGAAGTGTGATTCCAATCCAAAGGGAGCATGCATGTTCAGTTCAAAAGGCACTGCGAACGGCATAGGGAATAAGGCAACGTCGATACATCACTTTCTAGGAATTAGAGAGGGAAATTTACTCACCAGTCATTGTGCACAACTGCTATACTTAAAGTCCATAATATTACTTTTGGGGTTTGCTAGAATATATGCACATGATAAGTTCATAAAACATTATTTTTCTCATACTGCAGCACCTCTTTTCACCCTCTGCTTTAGTTCATATCTCTTTAATGCCCACCTTTCCAAAAAACATACTCTGCTGTGATTGGTCAGCTGGCCCAGTCTGATTTGTCAACCAATTAGAGTGCATGTCAGAAATGTAGCGCTCCTTAACATTTTAGGCTTTCAGCTCCCGAGGCTTCATGAGAAGCTGTAAACAGCTTATATCTAATGCAACTATGGTGTCAATATTGGAAGCCCGGCAGCAAAAGAACAGACATAGCGAAATCCTCCTTTACCTAGCGAAATCACATGCAAATGTGTGTAATGGGCGTAGGCCAGAAAGAGCTGTGCGTGAAAACCTCACTCAAACCTCAAGAGGCGCTAGCGTTGTTAGCACGCCCTCCTCCCACGCCGGAGAACCCGGTTTGAATTCTGATCAGAGCGGGTCGAGTAGGACTGGTTATATTTGGTGCCGTGACCCGGATGGGAGTGAAGTTTAGGGGTGTGAGTGTAATGGACGTAGGCCAGTAATAGCTGTGCGTGTAAACCTCACTTCTCTGGCCTCTGGCTGCGGTTTTAGCGCCCTTGTTAGCGCACCCGCCTCCCACGCCGGAGACACTGATCCTAATCCCACTCGGAGCGTGTCAAGTAGGACCAGTTACATGTGGAACATGATGACATAACGCTTCGGTTACTTACGTAACCTCGGTTCCCTGAGAAGAGGGAACGAGTATTGCGTTTTGCTAAATGCTATGCGGGAATTTCCTTTCCTCGAGATTTTGAAGCAATTTTTATTCTAAAAATACCATGTAAAACACAGTGCATCTGCACAGCTCTCAGCAGGAAGCAGCTGCGTGCTGATTGGCTGTGCTGCTGCTACTGCAGGAACCTATGGCGAGACCGCTGGGCGGGACGGACCTATCAGGTCCCTGTAATATTCCCGCCACAAGGGGCAGCATAATTTGCATAGCCAAGGGTATAAAAGACCCTGTCTCTCCAGGGTCGTCAGGTTAAATCGACTGAAGCGACTCCCTGAGGAAGCGAATACTTGTTCCCTCTTCTCAGGGAACCGAGCTTACATAAGTAACCGAAGCGTTCCCTTTCGAGAGTACTCTCGTATTGCGTTTGCTAAACGCTATGGGGGACCAATGCAAAACGCCGTGCTCGCTTAACGGCTCTGATAGTCTGGAGAAACCATACCCAGGCCGACCTAAGTGGGCGCGTAAATATGATATTCATAGAAGTGCCCAATATGAGCCAGACCTGAGTCGGGCTATTTCAATGAGAATATCACACAAGATATATGTATATATATATATATATATATATATATATATATATATATATATATATATATATATATATATACAGGGAGTGCAGAATTATTAGGCACGTTGATTTTCTGATCATATTTTTTTTCCAGGCACATTTGACCAATTCCAAACCACAGTAATCCTAATAACTACTATTGATTTAGTATTTAATAATGTATAAGTGATATATAATTTTTCATGAAGGCTGGAAATGAAAAACACCTTATATTCAGGTGTGCAGAATTATTAGGCATGTTTTCTTTTACAGATAAATTGAGCCAAAAAAGAGATTTAACTCAGACTGAAAAGTCAAAAAGTATTAAATGCCCATGAGAAGGATGCAATACTAATGCAATACTAGACATTGCAGTTAAGGCGTGACCATTGGACAGTGAAATGCTCGTTGCTCGTCAGCAGGGTCAGACAAAAACAGGTGGTGAAGAAAAGACACCTGTTAACTGCAAAAGAATGAAGAATTAAGGTGAAGAATTAAGGGTGAAACCATCAGGAACCCTTTAGTCTCCAGCGCCACCATTTTCCAGAGCTGCAACCGACCTGGAGTCTCCAGAAGTGAAGGTGTCAGGATCTCAGAGACTTCAGTTAGGTAAAGAATCCTAAAAAATGACCCCCACTAGATAAGAATCACAAGCTGAAGTGTTGTAAAATACATGAAGAAGGTTTTTTTATAGGCTTTATAGGTTGAGAATGACTCTTGAAGGACCAGCACCACATCCTCTAGTACCACTGTTTGAAGAATTCATCTTCCAGAATCTGGCAGTACGTTTTGGGAGTTCATTTTAGTCCATCCTGAAGTCCGTTTTGCAGAGATGGACTAAAAATGAACTCCCAAAACGTACTGCCAGATTCTGGAAGATGAATTCTTCAAACAGTGGTACTAGAGGATGTGGTGCTGGTCCTTCAAGAGTCACTCTCAACCTATCTGTCCATAAAGCCTATAAAAAAACCTTCTTCATGTATTTTACAACACTTCAGCTTGTGATTCTTATCTAGTGGGGGTCATTTTTTAGGATTCTTTACCTAACTGAAGTCTCTGAGATCCTGACACCTTCACTTCTGGAGACTCCAGGTAGGTTGCAGCTCTGGAAAATGGTGGCGCTGGAGACTAAAGGGTTCCTGATGGTTTCACCCTTAATTCTTCACCTTAATTCTTCATTCTTTTGCAGTTAACAGGTGTCTTTTCTTCACCACATGTTTTTGTCTGACCCTGCTGACCCAACGAGCATTTCACTGTCCAATGGTCATGCCTTAACTGCAATGTCTAGTATTGCATTAGTATTGCATCCTTCTCATGGGCATTTAATACTTTTTGACTTTTCAGTCTGAGTTAAATCTCTTTTTTGGCTCAATTTATCTGTAAAAGAAAACATGCCTAATAATTCTGCACACCTGAATATAAGGTGATTTTCATTTCCAGCCTTCATGAACAATTATATATCACTTATACATTATTAAATACTAAATCAATAGTAGTTATTAGGATAACTGTGGTTTGGAATTGGTCAAATGTGCCTGGAAAAAAAATATGATCAGAAAATCAACGTGCCTAATAATTCTGCACTCCCTGTATATATATTATATATATATATATATATATATATATATATATATATATATATATATATATATATACCGTAAATCCTCTAATATAGGCCCGGGCCTTTATTTTACTCAAGCGCATCGCGGTCCAGGCCTTTATTGGAAGGAGGCCAGAATTAGAGGCTGGCCTCAATTTCTATTTGAGCAAATCAAACTACCAGTAGAATGACTAAAAATGAGATTTTGCGTCTATTTCAACCTATAAAATACTAGGTTCATTTATTGAAAACGTACAGTTACCATAACATTATGGTATGCATACAGAACATTAACAACAAATACCGGTAATTCAGGCTAAATTCCAGTGTAGAAATATGGTAACAAAAACGTAGCAAACATAGGCTACCGGTAGTGCATTGTAAACACTTAACCATACACGGTGATAATTAGGTTATTGATTCATAACAAAAGGCAACAGACACCTTACCGCTCCAAAGTTTAACCATTCCTGTGGTCCTCTTCATCCTCCTCATGTTCCGCTGACCGCTGCGCGTCTGTTCTCATCCTCGCGCCGTAAACGTTAGCCTACCGGACCCGGTGACTGAAGTCTCACGTGCGAGTCAAGAGTGAGGTGATCAGACATCCCAACCTGAAAAAAGTCATTTCAGGGAGGTATCTCTCCTAAAATTATGTAGATCACTTTTACTATTTACATAAGCTGCTTATACTATTTATGTAAACTGCTTTTATTTATATTTCATTGCAACTTTAAACAGGTCTAAGGAGTTTGTTGTTTTCATGTAGCCTTGGCAACTAGCCGACCTGAAAAATATGCACATGAAATGAAACTTGTTTAACTCAACCATAACATGTTAGTTACAAACTGTAGAGCGTGCAAGATTGTCATTATGTTTATACTTTATACTTTCGTTTTTTGGGGCACTCTCCCTCTGCCATGGCGCTCCAGTTTCTAAATACACTGAACTGATTAAGTCGGTTCGGGAGAAGAGATAAAAGCCCGCCCACACTGACAATTGATTGGTTGACTTTCCGAAACAAGCCAATCAGGACGCTCTCCGTCTTCCATGCGCTTCATTAGGTGCACACCAGCACACACACGTAAGGTTTCTCACTCTCTCTCCCTCTCTGCCGTGCGCGCGTGCACAGTTTGTGTCTCGCATGCGCGCTCTTGCTCGCTCGCTCTAGATTGCGGGAGAATTTTACTAATTTGCGGGCATCAGGGAGCCGCTATAAATATGCGGGAGACTTGGGATGTCTGGGTGATTGACATGACCAGTACCCTGTGGTACTTGCATGTTACTATCACAAGCAAGCATAATGTTGAGGCCTGCCCAGAAAAACGTTGGTTCTAATAATAGCCCCGGCCGCTATTAGAGACCGGCCTTTATTTACCTTCGGTGACAGCGAGACCGGCCAATGTTGGAGACCCGGCCGCTAATGGAATACAGGCCAATATTAGAGGATTTACAGTATATATAATATATATATAGACCAGACAGAGTCGAGTCCTATAAGGAATGTGCTTGTGACTTATACAAATACTTAACCCAGACCGGACTATCGGGCCATAAGGGGTTAATATGTATTATACGGCGAGAAGCCCAGCCTGTAAGGCAGGGACATCCAAATTATAAAATCTGATAAATGTGGACGGGGAGGCCCAGCCTGCCGCCGCACAGATATCATTCAGTGAAATGCCAGTAGACCAAGCCCACGACGAGGCCTTGCCTCTACAGGGAGTGCAGAATTATTAGGCACGTTGATTTTCTGATCATATTTTTTTTCCAGGCACATTTGACCAATTCCAAACCACAGTAATCCTAATAACTACTATTGATTTAGTATTTAATAATGTATAAGTGATATATAATTGTTCATGAAGGCTGGAAATGAAAAACACCTTATATTCAGGTGTGCAGAATTATTAGGCATGTTTTCTTTTACAGATAAATTGAGCCAAAAAAGAGATTTAACTCAGACTGAAAAGTCAAAAAGTATTAAATGCCCATGAGAAGGATGCAATACTAATGCAATACTAGACATTGCAGTTAAGGCGTAACCATTGGACAGTGAAATGCTCTATGAGTCAGCAGGGTCAGACAAAAACATGTGGCGGAGAAAAGACACCTGTTAACTGCAAAAGAATTAAGAATTAAGGTGAAGAATTAAAGGGGTGGTAAACCACGATTTCACTATTCTAACTTTAGCTAACGTGTAATGTTGCTGCTTGAGCATAAACAACATCTGCAAAGTTACAACGTTCAAAGTTTAAAGCAAAGGGAGATATTTGCTTTTAAAGAAATCAGTTTCTAAGAACTACAGCAAACGGCCAGTAGGCGACTACACACATTCCTCCAGGGTTGGTGACATCAACAGGCTCAATATTTACATAAACCCCTCCTCCGAGAATATTAAATAAGGGGGGGTGAGGCCATTTTGTATCGCGGCGCTGTTGTGGTATAGTAGGCTGGAGTGTTGTTGCCGCGATGCCGAGGAAACGCTGTTATTTTCATCCGGATTGCAGGTCTGGGGTACTTGCTCTGTTCAGCCTTCATAGGGACGGGGGTGCGTTGCAGAGCGTTTAACATACAGCATGTTATATGCACGTGTGTTTGAGTCAGCGGGGAATCAGGCGCGCGCAGGGCTCCCTGCAGCACATCTCACGGAGGGAAACTTTCACAATGTTCGCGAGTTCAACACCGGATTTGCACAACGTCAGCTGCGTGAAAAAAACACTGCCGGTGCGTGGATGCACGACGCGCGCGCTGCACATTTCACGGAGGACAACACAAACTTCCACAAACTTCGCGAGTTCAATACAGGAATACAGGATATGCACAACGGCTTGTCCTGAAAGCTGGATTTACAAACAGAAGCTGTTCACGGGCCACAACCTGTAAGTCTGATTTATTTTTCATCGATGTGTTTTCCTGTAATAGGTTGAAGCAAGGAAGTAAACAGATGACAACGCTGTTCTGCAAACCAGTCTGTTAAATGCTCAATTATACTTAACGTTATCCGACGAACACCTAACATTACAAACACTAACGTTAAAATCTCAACAGCGAACCTGACATTAGTGTAAATGATTCTTTGATTAGAGCTTTTATGTATTGTTAATATACAGGCTTGCTAAACATGGTTCTGTGTGTGATTTGGCTAACTTACTAGTTAAAGCCAGTGCTTAGTGTTCGTTTTGGGTTAGTTCTTGCGACCGATATTTGGCTATAATCGTTCTAAAAATACAAAAGTTAAAGTGCTATTCAGTAGCGATCATTATAGATCCGCAGTCTTTACTCTTAGGACTGAACAGGTTCTGCTCGATCATCTTCACTCAAATGTTCTGGGTCTGATTCGGGCTCATGGTTTTATTGACGCCGTTGTTTCTCAAAGCACAGCCTCCGGTAAGGGGCGTGACGTTTCCGACATACGCACTAGGCGTTTAGCGAATCACAACACACTGGGCCAGCTAACCAATCAGAGCCCACTGCGTATTTTTGAGGGACTGGCTTCATACAACCCGGAAAGCATCAGACCGTTTTACAAGGAGGGACAGAGCAGTGTAGAATAAAGGTCAAATATATGAAAAATAAGGCAATTTTTTTTTAAACGAAGCATGAACACATGTTACAGTGCACCCCACAAACACAGTCAAGCCTTCAAAAGAATGTGTTTTACCACCCCTTTAAGGGTGAAACCATCAGGAACCCTTTAGTCTCCAGCGCCACCATTTTCCAGAGCTGCAACCTACCTGGAGTCTCCAGAAGTGAAGGTGTCAGGATCTCAGAGACTTCAGTTAGGTAAAGAATCCTAAAAAATGACCCCCACTAGATAAGAATCACAAGCTGAAGTGTTGTAAAATACATGAAGCCTGCTTTTTTATAGGCTTTATAGGTTTTATAGGTTGAGAATGACTCTTGAAGGACCAGCACCACATCCTCTAGTACCACTGTTTGAAGAATTCATCTTCCAGAATCTGGCAGTACGTTTTGGGAGTTCATTTTAGTCCATCCTGAAGTCCGTTTTGCAGAGATGGACTAAAAATGAACTCCCAAAACGTACTGCCAGATTCTGGAAGATGAATTCTTCAAACAGTGGTACTAGAGGATGTGGTGCTGGTCCTTCAAGAGTCACTCTCAACCTATCTGTCCATAAAGCCTATAAAAAAACCTTCTTCATGTATTTTACAACACTTCAGCTTGTGATTCTTATCTAGTGGGGGTCATTTTTTAGGATTCTTTACCTAACTGAAGTCTCTGAGATCCTGACACCTTGCACTTCTGGAGACTCCAGGTAGGTTGCAGCTTTGGAAAATGGTGGCGCTGGAGACTAAAGGGTTCCTGATGGTTTCACCCTTAATTCTTTACCTTAATTCTTAATTCTTTTGCGGTTAACAGGTGTCTTTTCTTCACCACATGTTTTTGTCAGATCCTGCTGACCCAACGAGCATTTCACTGTCCAATGGTCATGCCTTAACTGCAATGTCTAGTATTGCATTAGTATTGCATCCTTCTCATGGGCATTTAATACTTTTTCACTTTTCAGTCTGAGTTAAATCTCTTTTTTGGCTCAATTTATCTGTAAAAGAAAACATGCCTAATAATTCTGCACACCTGAATATAAGGTGATTTTCATTTCCAGCCTTCATGAACAATTATATATCACTTACACATTATTAAATACTAAATCAAGAGTAGTTATTAGGATTACTGTGGTTTGGAATTGGTCAAATGTGCCTGGAAAAAAAATATGATCAGAAAATCAACGTGCCTAATAATTCTGCACTCCCTGTAGTAGAATGGACTCATAAGCCAGCGAGATAGCATCCACTATCCATCGTGACAAGGTCTGCTTTGTAACCGCGCACCCGCGAGTGCGGCCGCCAAAGCACACAAAGGGATGTTCAGTTTACCTGTAAGCAGCGGAACGCTCTATGTATATTCTCAGCGCTCTGACAGGACAGAGCAAATTAGCATCTTCTTCATCTAACGATGATGAGAATGCTAAAAGTGAAATAACCTGTGCTCTGAACGGAGTTGAAAGCACTTTAGGTACATATCCATGTCTTGGTTTGAGGACGGCTTTAGAGTCGTTTGGCCCAAATTCCAGACAAGAGGCGCTCACTGAGAGCGCGTGCAGATCACCCACTCGCTTAACTGATGCGATCGCTAGCAGAAAAGCGGTCTGAGTGATAGGAGCTTTAAGCTCACCAAATGCAGAGGCTCGAATGTTGAGCCTTTCATAGCATCCAGGACCGTGGCCCAAGCATTTCAAATGGTTGAGAAGCCAAGATCTGTGGTTCAATAACTGTATCTCTGACTGAGCTATTATGAGCCAGTCGTCGAGATAGTTGAGAATTCTCATTCCCCGAAGCCTCAGCGGGGTTAGCGCCGCTTCCATGCACTTCGTAAACGTGCGGGGAGCCAGAGATAGACCAAAGGGTAACACCCTGTATTGGTAAACTTTCCCCTCGAAGGCGAATCTCGAGAATGGCCTGCGACGGGGGGCTATTTGTATGTGGAAAAAGGCATCCTCTAGATCCACAGTGAAAAACCAATCTCCCGGGCGAATGTGCGCAAGGTTTTGTTTCATTTTCTACATTTTGAACGGGCGCTTCATAAGGGCCTTGTTCAGATGTCTGAGATCTAGAATGGCCTGAGACCACCGCCCTTCTTTTGGTACAAGGAAGTAGCGACTGTAAAAGCCTGACTCGCTCTGTGAGGGGTGCACGGTTTCCACCGCTCCCTTTATTAAAGAGCACCTATCATGGCATTTAAAATGTTCCAAATATTGTTTTAGAAGTCCCCAACAACAGTTTTGCATGCATGCAATGACAAAAAAGACTTTAGTTTTCTTATAATATGCATTTATTTTTACCTGTTTTGACAGCGATTCTCAAATGATTCCTTTAGTGATTCACTTTTCAAAACCCCGCCTTTACGTGACGCTAATCTGCGGTGATTGGTCCGATGACCCAGTCAGTTGTGATTGGTATAGTCTGTGCAGATATTTTCGGAAACGGAACGCCCATCAAAGTCTTATAGTGACAGTAATTTGTTAATATGTGTCAGGAGTTATGAATATGAAAACCGCGTCTGTACCGTTTGATTGTAATATGAGCCTCAGCTGATCTCATTCATAAAAAAAACTCCTCTATTCTCCTCATGAAGACTCGTGACAAATCAACATCCCTCAGGGCTTTTAGTTCAAAAGTGTGCAGATGAGGAGACATATTGATAGATTCTCATATGTCTGTGTCAAATTTCTAAACAGAGGAGTATTTTTTATTCAATACTTCCTCAAAATGCGCAGATAGCCTAATCATGAGCGATTGAGTCTCTTATGTGTTGTTTTCAATTCATACTGGCAGCCGGAGGGCGCTCTGTGCACATGTAGTCCATATATGGTACAGACACACGAAGAAGAACCATGTGCCATAATAAAAGTCCATAATAAAAGCTTCCTGAGATCGCGAAACATACATTTGAAGACTAATAAACACTCAATCGCGACGATGTATGGTTTGTCTTCAAGCCACTTAGTCTTCAAATGCTCATCCTTGGGCAAATGAAAAAAGCACTTCAGAACACAGCGTCTCGTCGCCATGATGTTTTCTAGTTTTCACTGGCGTCTTGGAGCGCAATAAGTGGGCGTATCGTATTCAAATAACTTGACAAGTTGACGTCATCTAGTCAGAGAAAAAGCTTCGGTCTTCTAACGATTCTTAAAAATGACTCAGAGTCGACTCTTACTTTTGAAAGAAAATAACTATATATACGGTGCGCTGTCATATTTCAAGCTATGCAGGATGTTTTTGTTCACTTAGATCTATGTTACACACTACATGAAAGGTAAATTTCAAAATTCCATGATAGGTGCTCTTTAACAGTTTTGATATTTCGGTTCGAAGCATATGACTCATGTCGCTTCTCACCGCTGTCTCTACCACAGTGCGAAAGCACGGTGGTCTGCGAGCGAACTGTAGCGAGTAACCTTGTTATTATGTTCAACACCCATGTCGAAATGCCGGAAATAGCCTGCCAGGCCTCGGTTTGCGAAGCCAGGGGTTGAATTAATTTGTGGGGCGGGTCACTGAGTAACAGGGACCTGTTAGCCCGGTTGCATTGTGCTAGTAGCACTGTGAGAGGCGGCGTGCACTGAATGGCGGCGCACGCTTTATTTGGGTCGCCGTGGAAGTGGCGCTTACCAAGGAGATTGTGTTTGTGTACAGGAGAGCACGTTTGCTCACGGGCTCGTAGACTGTGGGAATAATGTTCCCAGCCGCTTGAGTGCAGGGGGCTGGAGAACGCAGATTAGCGGGCGAACGCTTTATTTGTGTTGTCGGGGAAATGGTGCTTGTGTACAGGCGAGCGCATTAGTTTACGGGCTCGTCGATTGTGGGAATAATGTTTCCAGCCGCCTGGGTGCAGGGAGCTGGGGGACATAGGGAAGTGCTTGAGTGTAGGGGTACAACTTTGATGTTGGCACACTGCCTACAGATGAACTCGTAACACTGTGTTAGGATAGTGTTACTGTAAAGTGGACGCATTCTTGCAGATTAGTCCACGTGCACACTAGCGGCAGGGCTCTGGCAGTCATGGATAGCGCGTGCTCTGCCTAGCCACTAGAAAAAGCTCATTCATTGTAAATAATGTGTTGTGGCGCGCACTGTATAGTGGGCGCCACTTACATTAGAGTACTCGCGGCGTACGCCGGCGAGCGAGTTCACAGAGGTAAACGCATAACAGCGTTAGTGTGCAACCGAGCATGTTTGACCACAGGCTAGTTAATTGCAATATTACATCTCCAGTCACCTGAACCAAGGGAACTGGGAGAATATCAGGTTTATTGAGAGATTTTGTGGCACTGAATTAACAGTGCTTGTGCAGGAGTGCACACTATGTAGTGGACACATTACCTACAGTGTTGAACCACTCCAGCCGCCTAAATAGAGGGGACTGGGAGAAGTGATATTGTGAAAAAAGTGTGCAGGCCTGGCAGCCATTTTACGACACCGTTACGCTCCAGATGGAGAGCGCGTGTTATGACGTAGGATGCGCTCTAGTCAGCGAACGCGCGCTGTGGAGAGAGTGCGCGCGCTGCCATATAAGGCAGTTTTATAACTCCCTTGGCAGCAAGCGCGCGCTGCAGCGAGAACGGCTGTGACGTAAGCACGTTCTCGATATATCCAGCAGCTTGAGTTCGCTTGTCTACTCTAGCATTCTCTGTCCGCGGCCATTATCAGAGCGGCGGGAGCGAGAGAAGAAGAAGAGTAGAAAGGAGGAAGAGTGAGGAGAGCTTAGGCTTGAGTTCACTCGTGTGCAGGAGTGCATATCTTCTGTCCGCGGCGCTTATCAGCGCGGCGGAAGTATAACATTCTCTGTCGGCGGCCATTTCAGAGCGGCGGAAGCGAGAATGGAGGAAGAGTGAAGAGAGAAGAGCCCTGTATGTCCGCGGCGCCATTAGCGCGGCGGGGATATAACATTCTCTGTCCACGGCGCTATCAGTGCGGCGGAAGCGAGAGAAGAGGAGAGCTCCGTATGTCCGTGGCTTTATTTAGAGCGGCGGAAGACTAACGCTCTCTGTCCGCGGCGCATCACACATGCGGCGGACGCGAGAGAAGAGAGGTGGAGAACTAGTAAGCTCTTAGAAGTGGCATTGCCAGCAACGCACACACACACACATACACAGTATAAAGGATATTTTACTCTCGAAAGGGAACTAAATCACGGAAATAATGGCAGGACTAAAAACAACATTTCAGGCAAGTGTTTTCTGTTAGAGGAAGCATCTTTCCCTTTTGCATGGATTTTGTGCTTAATAACTTTGCAGATTGTTCACATGCACAAACAGGAACATTACAAACTAAAAGATAAGTAAGATAGAAAAGCATAATAGGCTCATTGGTAGAGACTCAAAGACTTGAAATTAGTGGGTCAGATAATGGAAACATCTAAAATGTGCAGTTGATGTGCCTCCAGAAACAGTGTTGGGAGCAACATGTAATTTACATGGACACCCTGTTGAGGTACATCACTGATACAGGCCGTAGATCATACTGTATCAATCTACTGGCACTATGAGCAGTTTACCCAGTGCTACATTATTTCTTGACAGTCCTAGCTTGTTAGGTCTGACACACCTTGGCAGTTTTCCGCCTGAACCATAAAGTTGGCACAAAGAACCTTTGGTTCTTATTACTGACTTCCAGGAGGGAAGTGTCTTTATCTGGTGTCTACCATGACTCGTTGAGAGTGGTACCTCTGGGGTCATACAATCAGGTGGCGGATACTTGCATGTAAACCTCACTCCCCTGGCCTCAAGAGGCATGCCAGCGAGTGACTTTAGCCGCTGTAGTCTTTAGTGTCCTTGTTAGTGCATCCGCTCTGAGCGGGACGATTTGGTGCCATGACCCGGATGGGAGTGAAGTTTAAGGGTGTGTGTGTAACGAATGTAGGCCAGTAAGAGCTGTGTGTGTAAACCTCACTCCCATGCCTGCAAGAGATACGCTAGTGGCTGCCGTCTTTAGCGTACGTCCTTGTTAATGCGCCCGCTTCCCATGCTGGAGATGCCGGTCTGAGTCCTGCTTGGTGCGGTGGAGTAGGACCGATTACATTTGGTGCGGTGACCCAGATGCGAGTGAGGTTTAAGGGGGAGTGTGTAACGAATGTAGGCCAGTAAGAGCTGTGTGTGTAAACCTCACTCCCATGGCCGCAAAAGACATGCTAGCTGCTGCGGTCTTTAGTGCCCTTGTTAGCACACCCACTTCCCATGCAGCAGATGCCGTTTTGAGTCCCGCTTGGTGCGGGTCGAGTAGGACCGATTACATTTGGTGCCGTGACCCAGATGGGAGTGAGGTTTAAGGGAGCATGTGTAAAGAACATAGGCCAGTAAGAGCTGTGTGTGTAAACCTCACTCCCATGGCCGCAAGAGACATGCTAGCTGCGGTCTTTAGTGCCCTTGTTAGCGTGCCTGCCTCCCATGCCGATTTGAGTCCCTCTCAGAGCGGGTCGAGTAGGAACAGTTACATTTGGTGCCGTGACCTGGATAGGAGTGAGGTTTAGAGGGGTGACTGTAACGGACGTATGCCAGTAAGAGCTGGCCTCAAGATGTGCGCTTGCAGCTGCGGTCTTTAGCGCCCTTGTTAGCGTGCCCGCCGAGTCCCGCTCGGAGCAGGTCGAGTAAGACCAGTTACATACATAGAAACTTCATGTGCAAGCAGAAGAACCTTTGTAGAACCTCAAATGATCCGCCAGGAAAGCCACAGTTCTCTTCAGCCATCCATTTCAGCTTCCCCCCAGGGATGACCATGTCTTTCAGGTTTCGGGTGGTTGTGTTTGGACCAAGGATTCAACCCTTTTCTAATGGATTGCGAACTTGCAGTTGGGCACACCATTACCAGGGCCAGAGCTATCAACACATGGCAAGTCTATGTCTCCTGTTATAAACCTTTCCCTTCATGGAATAAATCCTACACTTCAATTTTGTGGATGTTGACAGCAGCCCTTATGTAGAGATCTCAATTGTCACTCCAATAGACCATTTTTAGTGACACAGGCTGCCTTCTAAGTGGTTTTCTTGGCCGATATCTGCACAGCTGCCACCTGGGATTCTCTTTGGCTGGTTTTACAAGGTCAACTCTGCAGTTTATCTGGAGCAGCCTTGACTACTTTTTCAGGTGAACGTGGAGGAATGAAAGAGGACACTAGTTGTGTAACATGACTCTATGATTTTCGGATAGCTGCCAAAGTTTGTTTTCTTTGGACAATAATCCTCACAGCTCAGCCCATGTCATTATATGACTTTGTATTCTTTCAACCTGTGAGGAACTCTGCGATCAACCACTAGCACATAGCGCCGCCTCTAGTGGTCATCAGGAATTCACCCAACCACAGTTACCTAACTAGTTTTTTTAGTGGAATCCATTGGCATGGTAACGTTGTTTTGCTACCAATACAAATGTTACTTTATTAATACATAATACACTTGCGTGTCACTAACCGATGCACTGTTTAATGAGCACTTTCTAGTGCTTCCTGTTTTAACATAACATAATCTGCATTTCAAGCAGATTAAGGTAAACAGACACAGGAAACTGGTTTATGTTTTTCTATTAAAAATAATTTATTCCAGGACCACATATAAATAATTCTCCAAACACATTACAGATAATATTTGCTTTGAATAAATACCAAACAAACCAAAAAACAAGGCTTTTCATACGATATTCTATATGAAAGGTTGCACAAAAATTCTATCTTGTCATCTATATTCCTCTAGGTCTATAACTGGAATGTCACTATGTACTGTAAGTCAGGAGTACCGTTCCTAATTCCAGAGCAGCTTATTAAGTATTGTGCAAGTTTGTGATGATCTGACTGAGCAGATCCAGTAGTTGAAGAGTAGACACTCTTAAATTTTTGATTTAACTGCAAATTGTTCTGTGAATCATTTATCCAAAGCACATTTCTGTATAGGCCCACATGTATCTAATTCTCAAGTAGACAAAGCTAAATGTGCTTGCACAATATTGGACTTCAAAGATGGGAATGTTTAACACAGACAGTTATTTCTGTATAAATGATGCCACAGGAGCTAACTCTATCTTTTCGCTTTACGTCTTTGCAGATATTTCGGAAATATTCAAATAGAGAATGTCAGTTTGTGCATACTAAACATATGCAAAGAATAGACTGAGGCATTGTGTGTTTAAAGGAGAGTAGTGCAACCAAAAGAATGTGGCTGGGCAAGAACAGCAAACAGGGAATTCACAGATCTAGGAGAGGCGTTTCCTTCTTAGGTGTGTTTATATTTGGACTGATTTGTTTTCACCTAGCTGTTTATCCCGACAGGAATTTCAGACATCTCAAAACTTTTTTGTTTTTTGCCACGGCCAGTCCCTTCAGCTGAGTTTAATTTCATCAGCTCTAGACATCGGGGAGGTGTCAAGTATCTGGTTTTCATTGCACTTAAGGAATTTTTCAGCCACAGAAAAATGAACATATCCATTCAATAGAACAGACCAAGTCATATGAAGTTTAGCAAGGCAAGCAAAAGTGAAAAATAGTTTCAAGAGCAAGAAGGACTTGCGAAAAAGTGATCAAATGGTAAACAAAAACATTCTCAAAGGCAACAGATCCATACTGCTTGCAGACATCAAATGGTGCAGCAGGAAATGAAATTCGAGCTCTGCTTAGCGAGCTCTCATTGGCACTTAACCTACATTTTATGAATAAACTATCAAATGCTGTCCTTCGGTGGTCTCTGCATACCCTGTACGTCTTATTCCTGTACTTCCAAAAGGCCTGTTGGCTTTCTGCAGACCACAGTGGCGATGTACATTGGCTTAGACTGATCTTTCGGTAAATTAACTTTGGTCAAATTTGTTGCTAAACTGTTCAAATCTTAGACATGCTCTCGTCAATTTTCTCGTCAAGAAAGTTTGCAATTAATTACCCTGTTCAATGCAAATGGCAGACGCCACGGGTGTGTGTACGTCATTGTGTATCATTAGTTTCTGTATGCTAGCATCACACGTCAGTCCTATACACATGATACAAATGACCAAAACTTCATTTGAGAGGTAATCACCAATTCTACAGCACCACCGGGTTCTTTAGGCCCTGCCCAAGATAGGTGGGGGATTCTGGGCAAAATGGTCCATGTGTAAGAGTGTTCACCAGCATGCACAAGAATGCCAGATGAACTAGGCCCTTTTGAACATTAAACTGTTTTGTCAACCTCTGTAAATCTGCTTGAAGTGGTCACATTCGTTACAGTAGCCTTGCTTCTCTTGATTGGCGTAGTGATCGCAGCCCTGTGTCTTGCAGCGCTGTTTGCTTTTCTCTTTGGGCGCCTGGGCACGCCGACCCTCTCGCTGGCCGCGGCTGAGGCAGTCCGGGCAGAGGTCCGTGCAACCAGGGGAGAGGTTCTTACAGCCACTACGCCGACACTGCGCCTGGGTGAGCACCGGCGGTGGACGTGGTTTCGAGGCCCGCTGGACAGAGACAACAGAGCTTGTTGTTTTATCGGTTCTTCAACACTTAAGCAGAGCCAAACTTCCCCCACAACAGCAAATAAGGACACTTACCGTGACAAGAGGTGGGGATTGAGAGCCCCTGCTAGCAGCTTGGTTGAGTCTAGCACTCTGTTCCTTCACAAAGCACTTGTTGCAGTAACCCTCCAGCATGGCCTTTCCCTCGGCACCGCAGCCCTGACCCCGGCACGGCGGACAGTTCTGAAAACCCGCCTCGGACGTGTGCCTGGGCTGGACAATAGCAGGAGTGGCCTCTGTACAGACAAAACCAGCCAAAAAAGGCAAAAATTACATACTTGCTCCTGTGGTTGACTTTACAATGCCTATGAATTGCGTCCTGTAACAGGAAGTGGAGACATTATAACTGAGATGATATTTCTTGTTGCAGAATAGTTGCACTTACGGTGATTGGTCTGGTAGTCTAGATAACATATAGTGCAGAATCCCAGCTTCTCTGGCGTGCCGAAGAATTGGCAGCCGGAGCGTTTACACTGTCGGGCAGCAGGCGTCTGCCAGGTGTGGCCGGTGGTGCCAGTGTGCTCTGTCTCCCTATGCAATGCCCACACTGAGGCTTCTGTTGTAGGCTCCTGCTGCTGGGCATCCACCCTCTCGGAAACAGCAGTCCTCTGCATGCAGGGCGGGCAAAGACCATTAAATATCCTACAGACCTCCTGTCGACACATAACACACCTCTCGGTGTCCCTTTCTCGTTCTCTTTCCCTCTCCCTGTCCTTCTCTCGTTCCCGGCCGGCTGGCGCCCACTGACTGTGGCACCAGCCGTGAGAAGGGCCTTGCGGTGGGCCATTGGCAGCGGGACGATTTTGCCTCGCCGTAAAGCATCGTTCACAAAGCCCGTCGTGCTCCACACTGAGTGTGAACAAGCATCCGGGTGTCTTGCACTTCATGGCATGAGTCTCACTGTAAAGGCTTAGGCTGGGAGCGGTAGGGGGTGCAGAACGCGGGCTAGGCAGGACGGAGCGCTCCAGCCTCCCTCGGCTCTCCGGGTCCGAGGATGTCGATTGATTTGAGCTGGAAATAGCCTCGGGCTTCCGACCCGCCTGCCGCTTCTCGAAGCACTCATGACAGTGGGGCTGAGTGTCCACTGAGACGTAGAAGGTACAGCGAGGTGTGGCACAGCGGATCTCAATGAGAGAGAGTTGGGAGACTGAGAAGGGAGGGGGACGCTGGGATTGGGGGGCCCATAAAGACTCCTTATCCTCTTGCCAGCGCTTATATTCATGGTTTACCAGTTGTAGGTAGTCCTCCATCAGGTTCATATCCTCAGGTAGGTTGCCTTCATCCAGTCTGATGAAGGAAGGATTCAAGGTTTAAAAAGGTACATGGCAAAGTGCCACAAATTTACAGGTTACACTGAGGAACTTAATCAGCAAGACTTCAACACAGA
Source organism: Gobio occitaniae (assembly GCA_033150135.1). NCBI lineage: Eukaryota > Metazoa > Chordata > Actinopteri > Cypriniformes > Gobionidae > Gobio > Gobio occitaniae. Next base: position 16,018 of record JARQWZ010004115.1, on the reverse strand, counting down.
GTGTATTAAGCTCATACCTGGCTGCAGTGATAATCTGTGTGGGATCATAGCCCAGGCCAATGACAGGGATTTCTATAAGCATTAGGTAGTCTTTTAGCAACTTCTCCTTCTGTTGCTGCTCCTTTTCTGTCAGGAAGTGCACTCGAAGCTCCTCGAACCCTCCCCGTCCTGGGTTTATCAACGGCACCGCACGGATCTCTGAATGGGTCACAAAAAAAATCAAATATTCAAATACACTGGGACGACTAAGAGCACATTGAGGAGTAGAGCAAGCTCTAGTGACGTACCTGGGCCACTGTCTTTGATTGTGATCAGGGGTGCAAAGTGCTGAGAGTCATAGCCAAGCACTATGGGATATTTGTAGCATTCTCCTGGAGGCCAATGCAAAGGCAGGTATATGCCCCCCACATTGAGGGGTGAAAACGAGGAACCAGATTTCATACTTCTAAGTACTTGGTCTGTTGATAAATAAAAAAAGGTCATATATTATGGTCATGTTGATGTACTTGAGTGTGTTGGATTGCACCGGGAACGGATACATACCTGCAATAACAATAATTGGCCTCCGTAGAATATTTGAAAGCACAAAGATGTGGATATCCTCTAAAGAGTCAAACTGTAGGCCATTACTGCTGGACACAGGAGAGGCCATTTCTACAATCTTAACCCATTCCTCCTCCCAGTTCTGAGAAGCAAAAATTGCACATATCCATGAGTTCTATACTTGTTATATCAAAAGGACATGTTTGTGCCACATAAAGGGCAATTTTGCATTTTCGCTGTGAAGGTGGAAGTGCTTACCAAAGTGCTGTATCGCAGGCCAGTCTGGGTGAACTCCTGAGAGTGCAGTAGCTCTGTTTGAAAGCGCGTTCTAAAGTTACTAGTGTCTGTTTCCTTCAGCACTGCATAAAGAGCCTTTCGGAGCACCAGGTCCGTGTCCTGAACCCCTAGCAGATACTGAGAGGCTGCGTGAAGCAGGCAGTTCCCATCACCTAAATGAAAACAAACACAGATTATATCTCGGGGCTTGAAACTGTGCATGTTCTCGTGGTGCCATCAGGACATTATTTTCCTGAGGATCCAGAGTAATTTATCACAAATGGGCACTCGGTTTCTGCAAACATGGCAGCGAGTGGATGTCGTGAAGGATACCACACCTTCCACATGCATCATCACGCTTGCAGATAGGCTCACTTTTTTATTTGGCATAAAAGAAGAAGGTATTCACGCATTCACAAAAAGGCTATGAAACTTGCAGTTCCTGTTTGGACTTTCACAATCATCAAGATTGTCATAACATAGAGAGCCCTAACAACCATGCATTACATATAATTCGAAGAAAATGAAAACTACATATGTAACCCTTGCTTTGTTGTTGCATACGTTGACAGCAATCTCTTTTACACCTAAAGGTTATTTCAGCTGTATTCGTCAAGAACTAAGATTAAGGATGAGATAAAAGCAATACAGGGGATTTCCACCAGAGGTGTTAAAGCAGTTTAAAGATATCCGTTTCATCCAAACTCTGTGCGTTTTAAAACAGGACATGTGACCATCTTTGCAAAAGCAATTCAATCTCCTCCTCATAACACCCCAACAGCAATTCGGGCTACTTGTAGTCTCAAAACTCGTACTTTTGCAAATCGATAACTTTACTGTAATCTTTGCACCTGGTAGTAACTTGAACACTCAAAGTGCATGCACTGCAGAGTTATACCCATGGCCTAGATTCTGTGTTCTTTCTGATGTTGTGCAACATGTGTGCTCAAATGCATTCGTACGCATTTGCATGCGCTTGTGTGAAACAGCCTGCGCACAACTGTGAGGAATTTCCCTAGTATGTGATTCTCTGATTAAGCACCGTAAGGGCTTCACTTCAACTTTTTCTTTCCCTTGACTCCTCTTGACACCAGAGCCATGATATAAAGCGTCTGGACTTTCCAGAGAGGAGGGGCGATGTTGAACAGGAATGTGCCTTGCCCATGCCATCTCTAGGGCCGATAAGGGAAGTCTGAACATATGATCTAGTTCCTGTTCTTTAAATTTGCACAAAGTTTGTGTCTGTACATGCTATCAACACAGAGACCAAAAGTTCCTAAGTAGAGGGAGGTTTTAACTGGTCTAGGGTTTATATATAGAAACTATTTGTATAGTGCATAATAGACTGTGTTTGGTTACACAAGACTAAGTTTCTGTATGAACTTCAACTCTAGGTAAAGAAAACGACAAATTCTACAAAAAGCATACTCTCATTAATGGATATGAATTGATAGTCCAACAAGCTTGCAAACTCAAAACTATCTAAAAGTAGTGCTGCTAACGTATAACCATACCTAACTTAACCACATTTTCCAGAAGCACTTTTCAAAACAAGTCGTTTTTCCAATAACAAATTTGCGGTTTTATGTCACACAGCAGATCTAGTTCAAAGTCTGCTTTCATTTAAGTGAAGCAATTAACTAGGACTTCATATCGCAGAAAAATCACCAATGCACATTTGGTCTCAGACAAACCATTCACTTTTTTTATTAAATGTAATTGGCTAAATTTTGGCTAAATTAAACGTTTGAGTTACATATCCTTAAATGCTTTCAAAGTAGTGCTTTTTGTTACTAGTTTGCAGTGTACATTGCCATCTTTCTCAGCTTGACTGTATTTAAACACGTTAATGTAAACATTGTGAAACTTGTCACTTGGGAAGTTACGGTTTGAAAGCAGCTTCCCCAACACAATGAAGAACAGAAAATGAACACACAAAACTTGGATACAAACAACATCTGCTATACAACCACATCCTTTTCAACACATTCAGCAACGATGGTCACAGGAGAAAAGTGTGGCCTCAAGGAAATGATTAAGCACTGAGTAAATATGATAAAATTGTCCAGTTCTCCGAATTTACCGTCATATGATCAGATGCACTATAGTGGCCCAAGCTCACACTTATTTAACTATATATTTTTTTTTCTTCAGTTTTTTTGTCAATTAGTAACTGCAATGGGGTCTAATGGTAAATAAATAAATACTATCTTGTGAATATATAGTCAAACCAAAAATGATTCAGCCACAGATATAATGTTTCACTAGTGTGTTCTGTAAGTGAGGAGAGCAAAATAAAGTAAACTGTGACATATCATACCCAAAAACTCCTCATACAGTGACTACCAGTGAAACCGATAATCATTTGTGAAATGATTCAGACACTTTGAGCTGAGCATGTTTTGCTGAAGTGTTTGTTCTTTAATTGCGAATGTGACCTTTGACTCCACAGACTGAACAAAATGAAGCATTGCTTGGTCATTGGTTGAGCTAAACTGGTATTATAATTGTGTTCTTAAATCTAACAGCTGATTGGTTGATTGTGATCCATTACATCCCTTTCTATCAAAGTTATGACGATGAATTTTGGATGAATAAACTGTGATATTGTGAGAAAATGTTGAAGGTGTCTGAGGACATTTTGGTTTGACTGTATATAATATACAATAAATGAATCAATTGTAATCGATACAATTTCATGGATTTCATGGGTTTGATTCCCAGGGAATGCAAAAACTAATAATAATAAAAAATGCATCCTTTGAATGCAATGTAATTTGCTTTGGATGAATGCATAAATGTCAGACAAAAAAAAACAGACTATACCTTATTACGACCTTTATTTACGATTTAAAGTCATGCGCCCTCTAGCTGGCGTAAAAATAATGAGTGTCGTGTTACAAAAGAATGTATGACTGTCGTTACCAATCAAAATGCGTGTTCATTTAAATCCATTGTGTGGACTTTTTACCACCATTTGTCATATTTCCATTTAGCAAAAATCATTTTTATTATCAAGTACACCCACCCCACCCCTAAACCTACCCAGTGATTTATAGTGCATTTATAGGATCGAACCCACGATTGCATGATGTTGAATTTTGCAATGCTCTATCAACTGAGCTACGCAAAACCCGAAATATGACACAAAATAAAAGGAAACAAAGCATTAAAATGAACGTGTCTTGTTGTCGATAAGGGCACAACTTTAGTAAAAGCTCCTATGGGTCGTATTTCAGGGAAGTGAAAAATGACCTATAGAGGCGTATTGGTTGGAGGACATGTCGGTAAATGTACATAACACATCCTCAAACTTTACACACATCCTCTGCTTTAGTATTGACATCAGACTACTTGACTAAACCTGAAGATGCACTTTACAAATCAGTAAAAGACAAATCTACGGTTCATGCAATCATGTGTTCCCTGGGAGTTGGTGTATTTTTTAAATATTCCCACCAAAACAGGACAGAAAATAAAGAAAATACACTCGTTTTGAAGCGTAGAGGATCTAAAATGGCCATTGCGTCATTACATTTGAGCATTACATTTATTCCAGTTCCCCTCTATATTCTGTTACGGGATCATATCAGCACAATCTGTCTTAGACATGTTCCAGTCAAGCGCTTTCATAATAAAGGAAACTCCTGAAAAATCTGGGCTGTCCAGAAAAAAGCAAGAAATTTACCAGAATGCATGAACGAGAAACTGTCTCCACTACCAGTAAACTGGACGTGACAAAATGACATCTACTAACACAACTTACAAACAAACAACACTAGATTGTTGGCTATTTCAGATGAACGTATAATGAGAAAATTAGATGCGTGTAGTCTCTGTTTACCTCCTTTCAGTTACTGTAACTAGTGACTGTACAATGGAGCAACAATGGCAAGTACAGAGAAGTTTCCCTCGCAGCATTACTCATAAGAGAAGAGCAGCGCGACCTGACCCTGAGCTAGCAAGAGAAACATCAAGAGTCATACAGCACTCACTGTGAGCCCAGCATCACGGCACGGCCCCTTAAATCAAACTGTGCTGGAGAATTACAGGGGGAAAAACATCCGCGTGACGGACAGCGCAGGATTTTCCCGTCTGCCACTTTTCTTTAAGTGGTCTAACGATGTAGCTTTTTTAATTTAATGGCAGATGTGGTATCTAGATAACGATAGCAACCGAGATGAATTACACCATGAGAGAAGTATCACTATCTTAATGTGTCTTGGTTACACTGTAATTAGACATTTAAGTACTGAGTAATATTAAGATTTAGGGGTTAGGTTTAATTGCATGTGATTATGCATAACTTATAGTTATTACTATATTAACTACATGTAACAATGACACGGTAAAATAAAGCGATACTCAACTGACACGATTATCAGCCCAAAAAATGGAAAATGCTGATTGATTATTTGGCCTGGCCGATATTTATAACATCCTTATTATATTTACAGTGTTGGGTGTAATGCTAGTATTTTAAGATGTCTTTGTTACACTCTAATTATACATTTAAGTACTTGTGTAAATTTAAGTAACTACATGCACTTACTATAGGGTTTGGTTTAGTTGCATATAATTATGCATAATTTATATTTATCACTATAGTAACTACATGTAACGTGTGTAACAATGACACTGCGAAATAAAGTGATTTAAGTACTAAGAAAATTTAAGTAACTATATGCACTTACTATAGGGTTAGGGTTTGGTTTAGTTGCATATAATTATGCATAACTTATAGTTATTACTATAGTAACTACTTGTAACGTATGTAACAATGACACTGTGAAATAAAGTGTTACACTGTAATTATACATTTAAGTACTTGAGGAAATTTAAGTAACTACATGCACTTACTATAGGGTTTGGTTTTTGGCATGTAGTTATGCATAATTTATAGTTATAGTAACTACATGTAACACAGTAGTTAAAATAAAGTGTTACAGTGTAACTATATATTTAAGTACTGAGTAATATTAAGTAACTACGTGAACTTACTATAGGGTTAGGGTAGGATTTGGTTTAGTTGCATATAATTTGTGCATAACTTTTAGTTATTACTATAGTAACTACATGTAACGTATGTAACAATGACACTGAAATAAAGTGTTACAGTGTAATTATACATTTAAGAACTGAGTATTATTAAGTAACAGCGTGAACTTACTATAGGGTTAGGGTTTGGTTTAGTTGCAAGTAATTATGCATAATATACTGTTGTTACTAATAAGTGTATGTAACAAAAAGGACATAAAGTGTTACCGTAATTAATTATAGACTATAGGACAATTATATAAAAAACAATAGTGGATTTAACTTAAAAAAATATATGTCTAATGTTAAAAAGTATGTTTTAATGTAACCCTTTAAATGTGTTTGGTCAGTTCAAGAATAATTTATGCAATTTTATGTTATTTATTACTCATGTCTATCCATGTAATGCAATACTTTTTGGTTTACACTTTATTTTAAGGTGTCTACACTAATTATAAGTACTGAGTAATATTAAGTAACTATGCTCTTACTATAGAGTTAGGGTTTGGATTTTGGCATGAAGTTATGCATAATGTATAGTTATTACTATAGTAACAAGGACAATGTACAATAAAGTGTTACAGTGTAATTATACATAGGTACTGAGTAATATTAAGTAACTATGTGAGGTTTAGGGTTAGTTGCATGTAATTATGCATAACTTATAGTTATTACTATTGTAACTACATGTAACACGTGTAACAGTGAAACTGTAAAGTGTTACCTACTTTTTAGTGATTACTCTGTTGAATTATTAACTTTTTTAGGGTAACATACCCAACACTGAACATTTCACTATTAGAATTAAAGAGTTTAATTCGTTAATAGAAACCAACACAAGGAAACTTGAACGTCGCCGTTTCATTTGAGGGAAACTCGACACACCGTTTGCGCTCAAGCCGATAAAAATCACGGCATAGTTACCGTTGGTTCTCAGCGGCACCAGCTTCTTGACCTCACGGCACCAGTTCAACCTCTTCTCCTGCTCCAGCGAGCTTTGCATGGCCCGGTCCAAGATGGCCGCCTGGATGACCTCGCGGAAGGCCTGCGGGAACTGGCTCATTCGGATCATCTCCAGGGTGTAGCGATGCATGCTGCGCAGGTGATGGATCAGGCCGCTGCTGGCCGAAGGCTTGACCACGTCATTGGGCACCCGCTCTCTGATTTTCACGGCCTTCAGGAGGTTACTCACGAACAGGAACTTGGGCAGGAAGTTCTGGCCCTGAGACATGGCGATCTGGAGTGGGGAACCAATCTATCACTGCGAAAGAAGACATGAAACAAAAACACCATTGTCATGAGCGCTCAACCCACGAGCATGTGCTACAAATAAGAATTTCCCCTCCACCCTAAAGGTGAAGAACTGAAAGACTGATGGTGGCCCCTGAAAGCTGATGGTGTATTCCAGTCTCATGCTAAAGGGCTCTTGAGGTCAGAGGAGTGAAAGGCGAAGATCTTTACAAGTCCACCCCCACAATCAATTTTCCAAAACTATCAGAACAGGCGACAATAGATGGGTTCAGACACGCTGACTGGAAAATGCCATTGCCTGCAAGGGCACCGTGTATTTGTCTCAGCCGCCGAGGTTCTTTAGGGACAACTTATTCAGACAGTGAGTGTTCCCTTAAATAACTACCCCTCGCCAAATATATTCGTGGGGAAAGCGACAAGGCTGCGTCCACAAAGCACAGCGGGGACAATAGAGAGCGACGCGAGAAACATTGTAACATCAGTTGCCGACGTTCGAATTACGTAATTGACTTGACAGAACAGAAGCCGTTAGACAATGCAACACTGTAACACTCGAACGGAAGCGATGTGTCCCCATGGCAACAATGGAACGTTTTCTCCGTTTAACGTTCTTAATCGCTGATGATAAGAGACGTCTTCGCAAACAATGGCTGTCAAATCCGTGGCGTTCAAGACTGTATCCGTGCGTACAAGACAGCCCGCCGTTTGAGCGCGAGACAAAACGGGAGAAATCCAGCCCGCTTGCTTTAGGACAGAGTCTGGACGCGACATTAGAGAGGCGAGGGATGAAGCGGACTTGAACTCTTACCTGTTCAATATGTCGGTATCCACCAACAAAGCCCATAAGATGCTCTGGCTCCACTGCTACTTCACTCAGTCCACTTTAATCGTCCATCTCGCTTTATGAGATCCACTGGGTTTTCACTGCTCGCGTCTAAAACACGCCAAAGTCTATGCGCTAGTTCAGACAGTACGATTGATACCAGTACATAAAAGCCAGTAGGGGATTTCCATAAGGTACTTTCCACTTTCACAACCCATTATGAGAGCCTCCTTTTCGTCTTCTCCGCTAGGGGGAGTGCGCGAGCGCGCTTACGTTACGTTCGAGTCGATGACGTAAAGCCTGACGCTTTGCTTTGCCACACCCATAGCTGGTAGTTAGTTGAGATATGGAAACATAACAACAGTGGAAGTCCCAGAATGTGCATTTTTACACGCGTGTACGTTCTGTAAAGAATGAATGTGCATTACAAGAAAGGACATCTTAGTCATAGGGTAACATAAGGGTCTTTCTTTTTCGTTTTAAATGGGACTTTTAAATCAGACATGATGGCATCGTGCCATCCCAAGCTAAATTAATGCATTATGTGTGACCCTGGAGCACAAAACCAGTTATTAGTCTATGGGTCAAAATCATAGATTTTCCTTTTATGCCAAAAATCATTATGATATTAAGATCATGTTCCATGAAGTTTCCTACCGTAAATTTATCAAAAATGTATTATTAGTAGTAATATGCATTGCTAAGGACTTCATTTGGACAGCTTTATCAATATTTAGATTTTTTTTTGCACCCTCATGCTCCAGATAATATAAACAATAATATAAAATCATATAAATCTTTCAAAAATTGACCCTTATGACTGGGTTTGTGGTCCAGGGTCACATATGTGATGTGTCATGACTTCAGAAAGGTAACAGGGTTGACAGGAACCCAGAAATAATTCTAGAATGTTCGTTCAAAGTTCTGTTCCAGTGATGTTTGAGGAATGATGGACGTTCTGAACATTCATAGAACGTTTGCACAACTTAATGGAAACGTTTTTAGAATATAAGTTTAATTCAACAAAGGCTGTGAAACTGTAAGGAGCTGCAAGATTTAATGCTGGTATTTCTACAAATATTCACATTTCAATAGTTTGCAAAATCTTGGTATGAGGGTTGATATATATATCAACAAACTTGTTCTTGTAGAGTTAATTTATTAGTAGATTATCTGTACCACGATACAAATGTCTATAGAATAAATAAAGACTGCTAGCTTATATTCTGTATAAAACAACAACAACAATATAATTTCACTCTTTATGAGAGACACAAAGGACACCCATTCTTGTAGAATGACCATATAAAAATGGTGCTATATGGCAGTAAAAGTGGTTCTTGGCTCGTAATCATATCTCCTTTTTCCACTAGAATGAACCGGGTGCTAGTTCAGAGCTAGTCCCAGTTCATAGTTGGTTCGACTGAGGAGCCTTCTAAGAACCGGTTTGCTTTTCCACATGCTGAGAGCCGCCACAGAGCCAGGTCTTACTTCACTGTATACGTCTCCTCTTTCTCAGCAATGCTAGCGAGGCAGTGGGAAACACACACACACCAGGCTTGTCCGAGATGCATTGATAGCGTATGATATCTAAACACAGCATGAGTGAATCAAAAGCATAAGGAGTCATATCTCGCTTGTCATACGGCGATCGGTCTGCACAGCACCGCTGCGAACAAGCCTTCCATCAACAATTCAAACGTTGCGCTACTATTGATGCTCATGGCTTTACGATCCTACATCTGCATCAAAACACAGCGAAAACACAGCGAATCCAACGCATTCATGCAGCTCGCTGTGATTTGTATAGACGGAGATTACAAACGAGCAGGAGCTGTTAGCTCCATTAGCTGCTATTTCAACAATGGTGGATCTCAAGTTTGTGTTATTCTTGTTGGTCACGGTAACCCCGCCCCCAGAGCCTGATGCAAGCGGTTCTTACTTCTAGACCAGCAATGTTTTGCTGCTACTTAAGAACCACTTTTCCTGGTTCAACCGCTGGTTCAACCGCTGAAGAACTGGTGAAGAACCACAGAAGAACCGCTGAAGAACCGGTGAAGAACTGGTGAAGAACTGGTGAAGAACCGCTGAAGAACTGGTGAAGAACCGCTGAAGAATTGGTGAAGAACCGCTGAAGAACTGGTGAAGAACTGGTGAAGAACCGGCGAAGAACCGCTGAAGAACGGGTGAAGAACCACTGAAGAACCACTGAAGAACCGCTGAAGAACTGGTGAAGAACCACTGAAGAACTGGTGAAGAACCACTGAAGAACCGGTGAAGAACCGCTGAAGAACTGGTGAAGAACCGCTGAAGAACTGGTGAAGAACCACTGAAGAACTGGTGAAGAACCACTGAAGAACCGGTGAAGAACCGCTGAAGAACTGGTGAAGAACCGCTGAAGAACTGGTGAAGAACCGCTGAAGAACTGGTGAAGAACCACTGAAGAACCACTGAAGAAAAAACGCTGAAGAACCGCTGAAGAACTGGTGAAGAACCACTGAAGAACTGGTGAAGAACCACTGAAGAACCGGTAAAGAACCGCTGAAGAACTGGTGAAGAACCACTGAAGAACTGGTGAAGAACCGGTGAAGAACCACTGAAGAACTGGTGAAGAACCACTGAAGAACCACTGAAGAACTGGTAAAGAACTGCTGAAGAACTGGTGAAGAACCGCTGAAGAACTGGTGAAAAACCACTGAAGAACTGGTGAAGAACCACTGAAGAACCACTGAAGAACTGGTAAAGAACTGCTGAAGAACCGGTGAAGAACCACTGAAGAACCACTGAAGAACTGGTGAAGAACCACTGAAGAACCACTGAAGAACTGGTGAAGAACCACTGAAGAACTGGTGAAGAACCACTGAAGAACCACTGAAGAACTGGTGAAGAACCACTGAAGAACCACTGAAGAACTGGTGAAGAACCACTGAAGAACCACTGAAGAACTGGTGAAGAACCACTGAAGAAGCACTGAAGAAAAAACGCTGAAGAACCGCTGAAGAACCACTGAAGAACTGGCGAAGAAACGCTGAAGAACCACGATTTTCTGCTATACAGCACTTAAAGTGGTTCCCCTATGATTAAGAGCCAAAGAACCGCATTTAGTGCCATATAGCACCATTATTTTAGAGTGAATGTCATGAGCAGAAACAAACAGATTCATATCACGCATGATGATGATGATTATGATGATGTGGGTGTAAAGTTCAGAACTCTCAAAAATAGTGCAATAACGAGTGACTAACATTTCATTTCTTGCCACGGTCATTCATTCTTTATATTCAATCGTGCAGTCTTTTTCAGTTAAATGTGACTTTTAAAGTAATTAAATCAGACGAGTATAATGTTTGTGTTCATGCTGGCATTGTGCCATCCCAAGCTAAATCAATACATTACCTTTATACATCACCTAAAAGCTAAATAGATAAGCTTCCCATTGATTTATGGTTTGTTAGGATAGGACAATATTTAGCAACTGTTTGAAAATCTGAGGGTGCAATTTTTTTTTTTATAAAATTGATAAAATCTCCTTTAAAGTTGTCCAAATGAAGTCCTTAGCAATGCATATTACTACTAATAATACATTTTTGATATATTTACGATAGGAAATTTATAAAAGTATCTTAATATCCTAATGATTTTTGACATAAAAGAAAAATGGATAATTTTGACCCATATACTCATGACTGGTTTCGTGCTCCAGGGTCACATATTCTGTATAAAACAACGTCACAGATTCACACTTTATGAGAGACACAAAGGACACACATTCTTGAGGAATGGCCATATGAATGTCATGATCAGAAACATACAGATTCATATCGCGCATGATGATGATGATGATGTGTGTAAAGTTCAGAACTCCATTCAAAAGAAGTTGATTTAAGTTCCCGTTAAAAATGGTGTAATAACGAGTTACTAACATTTCATTTCATGCCAGGGTCATTCATTCTTTATATTCAATACATTCACATGTATAACGCTGGATATCACCTTTGATTAATAACACAAACATCTTTATGCTAAACTAGTGCTGAGCTACTTTCTCAAAACCTGTAAATCCGACATGTCCTGAATTCATTGCTCCACTGTATTGTTTGACGGAGATACGGCAGATTTATATTTCTTAAAGCTACACTGTGTAACTTTTTTAGTTTATTCTTAGCTAAAAACACATAGTTCTTTCAAAAATATATGTGCTCATTAATGTATATTTACTTCTTTCAAGTAATAAAGTATTCGCGTAAGTTTATAATATGCCATTGAAAATACATACGGGTGAGGGGTTCGAATGCGGGTCGCCATGTTGCCCCTCCATCTTGAAAGTACATTAGCCAAAGAGGGACATACCCGTAAATTCAAGCTTCGCCTTTCGCGTTTTAACACTCGATGGCACCGTGTCGAATGTGGACGAGGTCGAACTGGAAGCCATGTTAATTTTGGGACTAAATCAGCCACCGTAGGAGTTAAAACGAAATCGGAATTGAGAGGAACAGAAACAAAAAATCTCTGGATGGTCATATACCTTTTCACCACTAGATGGGGGAAAATATCACACAGTGTAGCTTTAAGGCTTTACACAAATCAACTCTATGATGAGAGATTATATTTCACCTCGAAATAAAAGCTATGGAACATATTAAACTAAGTGGAAATACGTTTGGAAAAATATGGATTATTATATACCTGACACACTCAAGCGTCCCAAAACTCCAAACCCCGGCTTTATTTCTTTTTAAAGTTATCATGAAACCTGAATCAACATTTCTATCTTCTATTTTATAGATTTTAAAACAATTTCTCACTCGCATGAAACAACCACAGCGAGCCAGTGATCCATCCTTTCTAATATTGTGTTGGTCCCCCTTTTGCTGCCAAAACAGCCCTGACCCGTCGAGGCCTGGACTCCACTAGACCCCTGAAGGTGTGCTGTGGTATCTGGCACCAAGATGTTAGCAGCAGATCCTTTAAGTCCTGTAAGTTCCGAGGTGGAGCCTCCATGGATTGGACTTGTTTGTTCAGCTCATCCCACAGATGCTCGATTGGATTGAGATCTGGGGAATTTGGAGGCCAAGTCAAACTCGTTGTTGTGTTCCTCAAACCATTCCTGAAGCATTTGTGCTTTGTGGCGGCGCATTATCTGCTGAAAGAGCCACAGCCACAGGGAAAACCGTTTCCATGAAAGGCTGGACATGGGCTCAACATTGCTTAGGTAGGTGGGACGTGTCAAAGCAACATCCACATGGATGGCACCAGGGCCGGCCCAAGCCCTTATGGGGCCCTAAGCACAATTTTATTTGGGGGCCCCTCGGTGCCACCAATACGATTGACTATTGTCAATTCTTGATCATTCGCACACCCAGTATATCATTGTTAGTAGTTGTAGCTGTGTTGCTTACATAATGTCTGCCTGTCATGTTTTAACCCGTACACAGTTTTTCATTGTGACAGTAGCAAACCCACAAGAGTGGTCAGGTGTTAATATTCAAAGCCTTACAATAAACTCTAAAAAAAAAAGGTTCTATATGGCACCAAAAATGGTTCTTGGCTCGTAATCATAGGGGAACCTTTTTTAGTGCTATATAGCACCAATTTTGGTGCTTCAGTGGTTCTTCAGCGGTTCTTCAGAGATTCTTCACCGGTTCTTTGACTAAGGTGCTATATAGCACCTCTGAAGAACCGCTGAAGAAACACAAAATTGGTGCTATATAGCACTAAAAAAGGTTCCCTATATGATTACGAGCCAAGAACCATTTTTGGTGCCATATAGAACCTTTTTTTTTTTAGAGTGACAGGAATATCTTCGGAACACAAATGAAGAAATTTTTGTTGAAATCTGATGGCTCTGAAAGGCCTCCATTGACACAATGCACTTTACACTCTCAAGACCCTTAAAAGGTACTAAAGACGTCGTTACAAAGTCCATCTCACTACAGTGGCTCTACAATAACTTTATGAATCGGCGAGAATAGTTTTTGTGCGCAAAAAAACCCTAAATAACGACTTATATAGTGATGACGATTTCAAAACACGCCATCATGAAGCTTCGAAGCATTATGAATCAGTGAGTCGATTCAGCGGTTTGGCAGTTTGACACGCAATCCGAATCATGATTCGACTCACTGATTCATAACACTTCGAAGCTTCATGATGCCGTGTTTTGAAATCGTCATCACTATATAAGTCGTTATTTAGGGTTTTTTGCACACAAAAACTATTCTCGCCGATTCATAAAGTTATTGTAGAACCACTGTAGTGAGATGGACTTTGTAACGACGTCTTTAGTACCTTTTAAGGGTCTTGAGAGTGAACTGTGCCATTGTGCCAATGGAGGCCTTTCAGAGCCATCAGATTTCAACTAAAATATCTTCATTTGTGTCTGAAGATGAACGGAGGTCTGACGGGTGTCGAACGACATGAGGGGAAGTCATTAATGACAGAATTTTCATTTTTGGGTGAACTAACCCTTTAAGTAGCCTAGTCTCTTTTGCTGAATACGCTCACTTTCCCCCAGGATTCTTTGATGAATAGAAGGTTCAAAAGAACAGCATTTCTCTTAAATAGAAAGCTTTCAAAGAATCCTAAAAATATTGTAATATAAAAACTGATAATCATAAATGTGTCTTGAGCATCAAATCCTCATATCAGAATGATTTGTGAAGGATCATGTGACACTGAAAACTGGAGTAATGATGATAAATTCAGCTTTGATCACAGGAATACATTACACTTTACTATATATTCACATAGAAAACAGCTGTTTTACATTATAATAATATTTCACAATATTACTGTTTTTTGATCAAATAAATGCAGCCTTGATGAGCAAAAGAGACTTCTTTTAAAAACAAGAAATGTTGATTTCTTTAAACATTAAACAGAGCTTTTATTTTGGCAGAAATATATTTTTATTTTTTGCATTCCATTCGACTGTGTAGAAAGAACCTTTTTATTTTCAAAAATAAAAACTTCCAAAATGTAGGCTACACTACTTATAATTCCAAGGGGACGATATTGCACTTGCAGAAAAACATCTACTGAGAACGTCAGACAAGATATTCGCACTAGGGGTGTAACGATACACTCATGTCACGATTCGATATGTATCTCGATACTGAACTCATTAGACGATATGTATCCCGATATGTAGCCAAAATCAAGAGTGTTTTTTTAATTTTGTACTTTTTTATTATTATTAAAATAATAATATTTTTAATAGTGTAGCCTATTATTATCAGGACCCAACAAATATTTCCCCATTGCATTATTATACATTATATTCAACATTATACATAGTTTTTTAATGTAATAATGTCACTGAAACTCCGTAAACTTAAATTTTTTTTATCACGCATTACTCGCGTTTTCAATGCAGGCAGCATCTCTCCCAGTGCTCGCTATGTCCCGCCTCTCCCGCTATTAATGCACTATATACATATAGAATAAACCATCTAAAATGCTTTGATAATCATGCTAGTAAAACTAAATGTGATCTGGTGATTTAAATGATGTTTGCGCTTTCACTAAGGAGTGCCGCTTTAAATGGTGTTTCCGCTTTAAATAAGTCACAGTTCTCATCACAAGAAAGCGTGTCAAAATGACCACTCAAACTGTAAATGTTTAGCTCATCCAAGAATTTTAATTCTGCAATTCTGTGCGTTACGCAATCATTTGAATGTCAAATCACAATTTGGCCCTTGTCAAACTCGCTCAAATCCTTACGCTTGCCCATTTTTCCTGCTTCTAACACATCAACTCTGAGGACAAAATGTTCACTTGCTGCCTAATATATCCCACCCACTAACAGGTGATGAAGAGATCATTAGTGTTGTTAAATCCAGGGAAATAAGCCATTTTAACCAGGACACGGGCCGTTTGCTTCACCTATGACATCATACCCGTGTTACCCTCAGGTTTTATTTTGAGGAAACCATGGAAACACCAAAGCCGCTTTAATATTTGATGTGTTTATTAGACAGGAGAGCAACTGTTTGGATCATTCACGGACAGAAACTCATCATTGTTCTCCAGCTCAACACAGTCTTATTGTGTAAATCTGGTGTTCTTGATTTACCGCCTAATATTGAT